>CAJNIZ010023269.1:50400-61771 GCA_905231905.1 Symbiodinium pilosum | reverse complement strand
CCCCCCCCCACACACACACACACCTAATCGCAATATTCCACATATCAGACGTCGTACATTCGGATATGATGTTAGCGGCCAGGCGCTATTCAAAAGTACAATCTCTTTCATGGAATGTTAATGCTAGGGGTGGGAGGGTTCCATATTACACTGTAACTGTAAAGGGAGGCAACTCAAGGTAGTTGGAGTCACAGACCCTATACGCGCAGAACCCGGACCCCAGAAACATGAACCGGATTCTGAATAGCAAGCCTTTAAACGTTAAGGAAGCCAAATGGTTAGCATGGGTCGTAGAGTAGAATAACAAAACACGAAGGTCAAACTTGATAAATCTACTAACAAAGTAGCCGCCCTAGCCCTATCTAAACAAAAACCCACATCCAATACAGGTTATTGCTGAACCAGAATTACCCCCTACAACATCCATTAACCCTACTAAACCCCTGAATGCTAGATCCTAACCCTAAACCCTGAACCTCACACCGTAAAGCTTGAACCCTAAACCGCTAAACCCTAGACCCGAAGCACCTAAACCCTAAACCCTAAACCCCTACACCCTAAACCCCTAAACCATAAACCCCTAAACCCCTAATCCCTAAAACCCTACACGCTAAACCCTACACCCCCCTAACCCCCAGATGCGGTGGTCTCGGTCCCGGCCTCCTTGACGTCCCTTGCGCGCCGGTCGGCCTGAACTCTTTCGCTGGGGTTGGGGGATTAGGATTTAGGCTTTACAGGTTAGGGCTTAGGGTTTAGGATTTAGGGTTCAAGGTGCAGGATTTGGGGATCCGGGTTTAGGGTCTTCGGTTTAGGATTTAGGGTTAAGGGTTTAGAACCTGGGATTTAGGGTTAAGGGTCCGTAGAATGATGGCCTTTTTTGGCAGTTGTTAAAGGTTTGGGGGCTGTCGTTTCATATTGTACATGGTATGTCGACTCCAGGGTTCGGGGCTACCTTGCGGGGGAACTGCCTGCACTGTAGTAGGAATGAATTAAAATGGTTCAGGGTTTAAGGATACAAGCAATGAAAGCTATCCAGCTCGATGCAATGAATATCGATTTAAGGTCAAGTAAAACCCGTTTGAAACCCGTTGAAATCTGATTAAAGTCAGGCCGAGAAATATGTTAAAGGCATTAAACCAATTAACATGTAACTTAACCAACAAAAATCTTATTGACATATTTAGTTCGAGCATCCCCACCCAAAAGTGTGGTTGTCCAGCCCTTGGGGTTGCTGAAAGGTTCCGGGTAATCTTAATCAGCCAATCTCGCGGGACAAAAGGTGTAAGTTGCTGTATGAAACCTACATGAGGCCTCATAGGTCTCTCACAACGCTTGCGAGGCCTACATAGGGTCCGCTTTTGGGGGGGAAGAAGGCCATATAGGGCCGCTTGCAAAGGTCACAAGGCAGAAGGCTTACATCGGGTCCGGTTTAAGGGGCTCTAAGGGTTGTATAGCGTGGCGTTTGAACAGCCTACATAGGTCTAGAAAGCCTTAGGAACTAGGTGGCGCATACTTAGGCTTGGAGAATAGGGTCTAGGATTCAGGATTTCCAGTTCCCTGGTCATCTGACAGCGCAATGACACCGCGACATATGATTAACATCTCTCTGCAATCGTTCATCTACCCGATAGACTCAATTCTAAACTCTCAACCCAAAACTCCCAAACCTGATTTATAGACCCCTCCCTGAACCCTTGACCCCAAACCCTTAACACCTAAAACCATAAACCCCTAAACCCTTAACTCGTCCCAAAAGAACCCCACAACGCAGGACCAGCTGTTGGCCTCCAGCTGCTCCCTTCGCCGCTCGAAGGCGGCGTGCAGTTCATTTCCTGTTCTCCTGGGCAGCAGCGTCTTATAGGCACCTAGGGTTTATCAGGGCTTAAGGGTTTAGGGTTTAGGATTTTGGGGTTTAGGGTTTAGAGTTTAGTGTTTAGCACCTTAGGCTTTTTGGATTGATTTACTGAAAAACTGGACTTATGTCTGGGCGTATTGGGTTTCCATGCACTGGGCTCAACTACCAAAAGCCGGAGAGGGTGTATGTATATATATATATACAGATATAGATATAGATATAGATACGAATACTTAGCTTTTGAGGACTTAGGTTTCAAGATCCAAGCAATTGCCTACCCAAACCCTTCGAATCACGCTTCCAGGAGTTCTTGCACCGGACCCGCAATCCCAAAGGGTCCATGTAGTCATATAGTATAGGAGTTAGGGTTTAGGGTGCCGGGTAGGTATAGAGTTACTACTTAGGGCCCACAGGGTCTCCCATATAACTCCTTTAGGGCCCTCAATCCTAAACTGCAAACTTCTGACGGCTTAGGGTTCGCAATGCCAAAAAGGAAAGTAAACCGTTTTCAGGATGTGGGCTCTGAGTTTAAGGTTTCGGTACCCAGTGAACTTTTCAGAGAGGGGAATTTCTTAGCATAGGCCCTCAGCCCTGAGACGCCCATTGGGTCGCAGTAGCCCAATGCCAGTTGTGTACAGACTTACCCTAAACCCTAGTAGTTTCCATTGTCTTTTCCATTATTCATATATAACCCCCAACATATGCCCTAATATCCCTACATAACCCATTATAGTAGCTTCCGCTTTCTTAACCCTAAACCCGGTACAGACTTTGCCATTTTGGCTATGTTCACTTTGCTGTGTGTTCTTGGAGCTGAAAATCTCTGACTCGAGGCAAAGGACCAGAGATGAATGCTGCAGAAACGACGCGGTTTAGGGTTTAGGGTTTAGGGTCATCTGTACCTGAACCCCAAAAGTAGGTAAACTAACAGCCCAACCCCCTTAAAACTATGCAAAAACAACTTTATTCTACATACCTTTGAGGTTCAGGTAGTGCCATGGTTCAGTTCTTTTCCTGCTCCGTGTGCTTTGATCTGGCTGCTGCAGAACTCAAGTGTCTAGGGAAGGGGCCGGACCAACGACAATAGGTTTAGGCTTTGGGGTTTAAGGTTTAGGGTTGGAATCATGCTGGGGAGGGAATAATTAATGCCGCAAATTGTTTGATTGTTCGGGCGTAGAAATACCTCCCTATATAACCCACTCTTAGGAGTTCAGACTATGTAGCTCATGTATGGTAGCCTCTTAAGAGTAGGGGACCATGTTGAAACGGACAGCAAGCACAATGGGCAGAGAGGCTCAAAGGTACCTTAGGGACCCCCGGACTGTGAAGGGATTCTGAGGGTCGATAATAAAGATCCCACAAGGGTAGTCCTCGGAAACGTCCATGTGTTGCAGATGCCATAACCCTCTGGTGAAGAGCCTCCTTCATGTTGGACTACTATAACCCTAAATCCTAAACCATTAAACCCTATACCCCAAAAACTAGGCCTTATATCCTACACCCTAAAGCCTGAACCCTATACCCTAAACCCTAAACCCTACACCCCAAACCCTAAGCCCGGCGCGTTGGTGGCTTAAGGCGGAATGGATTCTAGAGACACCGGGGGTTAAATCTAAAGCCAAGACCTTACTCCAAAAAGCCTTGGGGACTGGTTGAGGGATTAGGGTTTAGGGTTTAGGGTACGGGTTGGGTTTGGGGTTTAGGGCTTGGGGTTACTATATGAAGCTATAATATCACCCGTATAATGGAAAATCAAATGGACCAAAACATGGAAAATGACATGGAAACTGGTGGAATAAAAGGAGTTAAGGAACTTAATTCGAGCTATTATATTGGGGAAGCCGTATTAAGTAGTAAATATACTCATGATGGCAACTTGAATGCAGTTCCTGTACAGCAACCCAGTTTAGGGTTCGGGGCTTAGAGTTTCAGGCTTGCTCTACGGTTATCCCCAAGATAAATATAGCTTCAAGGTATCCCTCCCCCTGTCCACCCCCGGAAAAATCAACAAAGATGACTCGCAAGTCTGGTGTGTGTGGGTGGGGTAACACCAACGTCGATTACACCATGTTTTTGAGCAATGTCGGGTTACTCACCCCAAGTCCTTGACAAACAAGCGGGCTGGGGATTGTAAATGCTCTTGCGCTAGCAGATCATGATGAATTCAATTATATCGGATACTTGCTGTTCTATGCTATATCTCAGGTACTGGGTATTCGGACACTCAGGGTAGGCTTTTTCAGTAATATATTATAGAGATTGGTTTCAAGTTAATAACGACCTAGGATGTCGAGTATTTTGGTTCGAAGAGAGGAGGATGTGGGAGTTACATGTGGCCATGCCCTGTCATTCAGGATCCGACGCCGCATATCACTGGCCACTACAGGGCATGCGAAGGCGTAGTGAAACTAACGTCTATTGAAGTCTGGTGTCCCTAAACTGCAGAGCTATGAGCTGAAATCATAACCTAAGCTCCATAGATAACCTCTGAGCCTGGGACCGTTCGCGTTCCTCCTGGCAGTATTCTGGTGGGCTTTCAAGACCCTGGTCTCCATAGACCATTATCTGAATCTTTGGAAAAGACCATGTGTCTGTTGGACAGTTTGGGCTAGGGATTAAGGTTTAGGGTTCGCAGATTCTACAAGCTAGGGTTCAGGATTCTGGCTTACGGATTAGGATTTCAGGTTCTGATCTGGGGTTGGAAGGGTTAGGGTTTAAGGTTTACAGGGTCTACAGGGTCAAGGGTTATAGTTTAGGGTTACGTTTGGGTTTACACGGTCTATGGTTTAGAGTTCTGGTTTAGGGTTAGGGTTCAGAGTCACAGTCTGCGGATTTTGGTTTACAGGGTGTGTGGATTAGGGTTTAGGGTTGTGGTTTAGGGTTAGGGTATATAAGGCTGAAACGGTCTACGCATGAAGGTGTAGGGTTCTGGTTTAGGGTCAGGGTTTTAGGGTTTACAGGGTCTGCAGATGCTGATTTCCACTAGGGTTAGCGGATCTGGGCTTCAATGCATTGTAGCCAGAGGGATGGGGGACGTAACTTGATGGGGATAGTATGGGTGGCATGCCATAAACTTACCCTCAGTCCTAGAGTCCAAGGTATCCTGAGAGCCCACGTTCCTTGTGAAGCGCTAGGCCGACAGGACTCAAGGCCCATGCACTTGGCCATTAACCAAAGGCTCCTATGTAGTTCTTTTTTGGGTCCGTTATGGTTTGTTGGTACGGGATTATAATATACTACCCCAAACCCTAAACCCTAAACCCCTAAACCCTAAACCCCTAAACCCCTAAACCCTAAACCCTAAACCCCAAAAGGAACTACATAGGAGGGTCTGGGTACTAGCATCTCGCGAGCTTTGAGTCTTGGAGCCACCGTGTTCGATCAACTTTGAGATGAGCCGCGGCTCTGTGGAGGAGCCTCCCAGGTGCTGCAACCTGCTGAGAGTGACCAGGGGTTATAGGGATTATATGTACTATAGTCTAAACTCCTTAAGGGGGTTATATAAGGGATTACATAGGGGACTACTATAGGGGTTATTAAGGGGGATACTAGGACTTTAGACAATGGCTCATATAGGGGGTTCTATTTGGGAAAATGGAAAACAACATGGAAGCTACTATGTGATCTTAGGGTTATTGAGTTATATTGGGGTTATAGGTTGTATAAGTGGCTGTCATTGCCTCTTCTTGCGCACCTCGACCTCCATAGCGTCCCAGTCGGCGATAGTCTTCCAGTCTGAAGTAAAGATCAGCTTCTCATAAATTGGTCCAAAGGGCTCAGGGTTTCGGGTTTAGGGGTTTGAGGGTTTAGGGGTGTTAGGGTTTAGGAGTGTTAGGGTTTAAAGGTTTAGAGTCTAGTGGTTTTGGGATTTCGGCTTTCAGGGTTTTAGGATATAGGGCTTAGGGTTTCGGGTTTAGGGGTTTGAGGGTTTAGCGGTGTTATGGTGTTAGGGTTTAGGGGGTTTAGGGTTTTAGGGCTTAGGGTTTCGGGTTTAGGGGTTGAAGGGCTTAGGGTTTCGGGTTAGGGGTTTGAGGGTTTAGGGGTGTTAGGGTTTAGGGGTGAGAGTTAAGGGATTCTCTTCTGAAACCCCTAACGCCTAAAAAAACGCCTGAGTCAATATTGGGTTGTGGTTCAGAAGCTTGGAAAAGTTTACAGGGTTCGGGCTTACCATAAGGGAAGAGGAAATGGAAAAGACAGTGCGTCAACAAATGGAAGCAGCTGAGGTTATGCGGGGGCTACTTCCTTGATCAGGGAAAATATCCAAAAAAAGTATCATTTGAGCTATGGTCCAGACTCCTCGTATGCTCCTCAATAACCCCTTTAGTACTCCCCTATCTATATATGTATGCATAACCCCCTTTAAAGTTAGACTATAGCTCATTTTGGGTGTTGGACTTTCTGGGCTTCTCAGATGGCATGGCCCAGCCAAGAGGCCCGAAGAATTACAAGCTACAGCAGAACACACCGCGGGTTTAGGGTTCAGGGGATTTGAAACATGCCAACCCCTATAATACCCTAAACCCTACTAGCCCTGAACCCTGAACCCTAAAACCTAAACCTAAAATAGTAGCTTCCATTTTCTTTTCCATTATCCCTATATTGCCTCCAGAACTAACTCTGAACCCTAAACCCTAAACCCTACTAACCCTGAACCCTGAACCCTAAACAGTTAAAGGACAAAAACACATTTTCAGGCCCGAGCCCGAAAACTCTGGAAAGCTGATCCTGAACGCGATACCTATACGCCCATGATGCTTCGACCGGTTGCAAAAAACACAAACAACACCCGAACATCCTAAGCCCAGCCTCCTAAACAAGAAACAAGGGCATTTTCTTTTCCATTATCCCCTAGATAAACCCTATAATCCCTATATAACCCCTATATTCCTGTAGTTTCCATTTTCTTTTCCATTATCCCTATATAACCCCTATTAAACCCTATATAAACCCTATCTTGCCTCCAGAAGCTTCTGCTTGCAACTTTCCTCCCAGCGGCGCAAGCTCTTCTCCCTTCGACCTTAATATAGGGGCCAAGATAATTACCAATATCATGTCGAGGTTTAGGGTTTAGGGTTTAGGGTTAGGGGTACCCTATACTATAATTGTACAAGGGATATGGAACCATAATATTGGTAATTGTCTAGGCCCCTAGATTTTTAGGCCCCTACATTACGCACATCAAGAGGCATGCGGTTTTGTGTAACGGCTTGTGATAATGTCACCCACACATATGGGAATGTGCACTGTCTCGGGTTGTAAGGCTTAGGGGTTAAGAGTCAGGGTCTAGTACCATAAGGGTCCAAGTACCTAATGATCATATACTTACCCAAAACTTGTAGTATAATTTCTACTGCCCAAATCCCATGTACCTAATTATTGGGTACATGGACCCTCTAGGGTAGGGGCTTTAGGGTTTAGGGTTTGGGGCCTGTCACAAGGGGGGTACGATTAGGAACCCGAAGGAAGCGAGCGCGCAGGGATGACGCGGGACTTCGGTAGAGGCTAGGATGGTGAACTTCAAGGAGATAGTTTTCTTATTGGGGTTATATAGGGATGATGGAAAAGAAAATGGAAACTACTATTTAGGGTTTAGGGGTTTAGGGTCTAGAGTCCCCCTTAAGTAGATAGAATATGGCTTTGGGTATATTATACTAGGATCCCCATATACCCCATATTCTATCTACATGGGGGACTACAAACCCTAAACCCCAAGGCCTTACTCGAAACCCCTAAGCCCCTTTCACATGTTTCGGGGTTCCGACCCTAAACTCCGAACCCTAAACCCTAAACCCTAAACCCTACACCCTAAACCCTAAACCCTAAACCCTAAACTCCGAACATCTTCACCCCCAGGCTCAGGCGTTGGGACTTCAGCTTTCTTTCCTGCAGAAGCTGGATCTGTGATGGCTTCTCTAGACCCTACCTGTACCCCCAAACTATGTAGAATAATGGCCTTTGGGGCTATTTTTCGGGATTTGGGTATTATTCTATCGATTTTATGGGTTTAGGTAAACCCTGTTTCCATGCCTTCTCAGTGCTAATGTTTACGGACGGCAAGCGGAGGCAGTGAACCCCCTTGCTACATCCATGGCTTATCTCACCAATCGACAACTTCCCAAGACATTCCTGGTCTATGTACAAGCATCACGGTCCGCAAGAATGGCCAAAAAGGTCGCCTAAAACCCTAAACCATGAGGGAGCGAAGGGCACCTGAATGAGTGAAGCATGCCACAAACTTCTGGGTTGCTGTTAAGGAACTTAAATTGAGTTACTCTATTGGGGAAACCCTATTATTTACTATATATACCCATTATGGTAACTTAATTTAAGTTCCTTAACAGCAACCCAGACTTAAGATCGTCATAACATCCGAGAGAGGTGAACAACCGCCTACGCTCCCCGTATAGGTTGCACCTGAGTATTCAGAAAAGCTCTCAAGGAAGGTTTAGGGTTTAGGGTTTAGGGTTTAGGGTTTAAGATCTTTCAACTAGAAAACAGTGGCAATCCCAAGGAGTCTAGAAATCACATTGCAGGAAGCGGGTTGAGACCCTCAATAGTAATAAGAATAGTTCCCAACCCTTTTAAATTTCAAGGACCCCCCCCCCCCTGCCACGAGTAAGGGCCAAGTACCACCGCCAAAACAAAAACCCTATGACCACTGTATGACTCCTCTGGGGTCCTTTGTTAGAAGCTGGGGTATAGGGTTTAGGGTTTAGGGTTAACCCAAATCACTGCATGATACTGGGTTTCGTGAACTAAGAAACTGTTGAAACCCTGAACCCTGAGCATCAAGCCATCTTCACGTGAGCTATAGTCTAAACTCTTCCTAGTATCCCCCCTCATAGCCCCTATAGTAGTCCCCTATATAATCCCTTATATAACTCGCTGTAAGAAGTTTAGACTATAGCTCACATGATGTTGGGGGTTCTCAGGAAGATCCACAAGCAATCGCAAAGTCCTTCTGTCTTCAGACCCATAAAAACCCAAACCATGTTAAAGCCTGAGCCCCTAAATCCTAAACCCTACCCCACAGTCTCAATCCTAAACCCTAAACCCTAAAACCCGAAACCCTCAACCCTAAAACCTTCTATTCCCTGCAGAAGCCAGCAGTGGTCTGAACATCGAGACATGGACGTTCCTGCACCTGGCGGGCAGGAAGGGCCAGCGAGCGCGGGTTCGGGGTTTGGAGGTTCAGGGTTTAGGGTTTTTAGGGTTCAGGGATCAGGCTGCGACTTTAGAGTTTTGAGTTTACGGTCTAGGATTCAGGGCTTAGGGTCTGGGGTAGCATTTTTCGGTGGTTGAACTAAGTATGATTATATGGGGTTTATGAAGATTCAGGGTACGCCCCTGTAACAAGCACTATAGTATTGGGTGTCTATCTTGGGTCCACCTATTGATGGACACTACGACTTTCTAAACCAAGTTACTATGCTCAGCAGGAGGATCTAATCTTAGACTTTCTCTTTATTGGGGACTATAATTTGCCGGGGGTCTGAGGGTGTAGGGCTTGGGGCTTGGGATTTAGGGCTTCGAGTTTGGGGGCTTGGGTTGGGGACAGATACATTTGAAGGGTGGTTTGGGGGGGGTGTTCCAAGTTGTGGTTCACGTTAGGTCGACGGCTGTACAGGTTAAAAAGGCTCGCATGATTACAGACATTCATGGGGAACAGACATGTGGAATTTCATTTTCAGGGTTGAGGGTGCAGCGCACGGGCTTCGCGGATCCAGATCCTCTATGCGGTAATTCAAATTGGCAGCTTTCTGGCAGAAGCCTGCTTCATAGGAGCTACAAGGGGATCCCTACCCGGGTCAGCTGAAGGCGCACACGGGAGAAAGCATCAAGGGAGGCAAAGGCGAAAGCCCGAAGCGCAAGCTTGCGGGTTTAGGGGGTTTAGGGTTTAGGGTTTAGGGCTTAGGGTTTAGGGTTTAGGGAACTGGGAACCCTAAACCTAGACCCTAAACCCGTGTTAGCATGAGGGTTCCCTACGTCGAGGGTTCTATCCCTGCAAAGTATGAGACGGGCGCGTGTTCTCCAAGGCTGCTACAGGATGAACAGCTGGCTGGGCATCCTGCATTGGAACTCCGTATCAACTTCCGCGTACTTAGTAGGGAATAGGGGAATATACTTCCTACGTGGGTTATTCTCGAAGTTATGGCCCGCTTTTGGTTGCAGGCCATATTAAGGCACCTGATATTTAGGGGTATGGAAAATGGGGCCTTATTTTTGGGAACTACCCACTTCATCCCCATGCACAGGAGTCCCTAATTCCCTGCAACCCCCGGTTAGTCAAGATAATGTAGACCCCTGATTGATAAACCCGCTTCCCCTAATAGGGCTTATAATAGGGATCCTAATCTTAAGGCCCTTAAAAGGAGGGGGTTTATTAATCATGGGTCTACATTACAAGAGTTTCTAAGCCTGAAACGAGGCCATTTTGGAGGCTCTTTGATTTGAGCCGAGACCAGGTAAGGTTGGTATAACCGCCCTAAATAAATCCCAGGACTTGGTAGCCCATACATGCCCTCATTCCCTAGCAAAAGCAAGTAAGTTGAAGGATCCCAAAATGGGCCTGAATATGCTGACCCCATCACTGCATTGGTTTGGAAACCCTAAACCCTAAACTTTAGGTTCCAGTTTTTGGATCCTTTAGGGAGTCTGCTATGCAACTTTTGGACACAATGCCGCTCTCGCCGGGGCACCCCGGCCTAAACCCTAAACCAAACGGCCATCAGGAACGGGTATGGTGCGAACTTCGGGACATTCCTGGGGCTCTAAGTGTATGCGAGTTTCTCAAAACAGGGCTATCCTTATGCACCGTGAAGATATATACAGGGATTATGGGAGTCCTTTCCAGGGGTTATTTGCGCAAGGTGTTCAACAAACTCCCATATAAACAGCACAGACCATACCTACTTCAAATCCTCAGGCCTGGAACTACCTAGGACTACTTGAGGCTTTCCCAAAATTGGGTGTACCTGTTTGGGGGTCCCCATAATCAGGATTACAATACTTGGGGGTCTATATTGGGGTCCCGTCATTAGAGAAGCTACCATTTGGAACCCTAGGGCGAACCGTCAACAGAAAACAGACTGCGCAGCCCTTATCATACAAACTTACTGCAGACCATGCCTACGATTTGGTAAAGCCGAGTACACGCTTCCACAGGATTGCAAACCTCCTGCTTTTGCACGCAGTTTAGGCTTTAGGGTTTTAAGGCTTCGGAGCTGCGAGTTTCCAACGAAGCTCACCGACCGCCAGGAGTCTACAGTCCTCAACTGGGTTTCTGTTAAGAAGTTTAAGTTACCAAGCACATGAAACCATGTCATTTACTTTACATCCATGAAACGGAGACCAGGCTTTGGATGTTGCGACTCAAGGGTATCGACATGCACGTGGAGACGTGGAACATCATGAAGCCTTCGCATGCAGATATGCAAAAGTACAGTTCCTAATGCCCGTTGTGGAACCACAGACGCTGTGCAAAGCCTCAATACTCACTGAACCAAATTGATATCG
>CAJNIZ010023269.1:28055-50300 GCA_905231905.1 Symbiodinium pilosum | reverse complement strand
TACTCACTGAACCAAATTGATATCGGTAGGGCCTCCCCTGCATGCAGGCGTCCCTGAGTGTGTGCTGTATACGCAATGTACGCACCCACTGACCTCCCCCAGCAGACGCGATAGCTCATGGTGCTCTGCTGTCATACACTCTGCAACCGCCTGAGTGCGTTGGCCCCAAAGGAGGACAGATCATGTGGACCCATCACGGAACAGCCTGCAGCCCCACACCCGGCCAGCTGTGTGTTGAGAGCATGCTGTAATAGCGGTCTTGCACCCTCTCTTGGGTAGGGCGTGCGGCCTAAGCTGGCTGAAGCAACAAACCCTAAACCCCAAACCTTTTGAAGCAGCCTGGTAACGAACACAGCGCTAAGGAATCGAACCCTACTGGCCATAACAACTTTCACTGAGAGTTTCGTTGACAGCAATCAGTAATCCCCTCCCCTAATGCTAAACCCCCCCACCCGCCTAATATGAGATATTCCCATTGTGGTATATCATGTTGTGTGCCATGTAGGGAATATCTGATATCAGCCGGTGGGTTTTCAATATTCGAGGAAGGGGATTAACACGCCAACTAGCGAAGCCAAAGGGAAGCTTACAATCTCAAAGAAACAGGCTTACGTGAGCGGTCCAGTTGGAAAGTGCACCATGTTCAACCAGAACCATCCGCAAGAGTCGCTATTCATATCATTGTAGTTGAGTTTGGATTCGTTAACGGCAAGCACCTTCTGCAAAGTGGAGCCCAAACAACTAAAAGCCAACGACGACCGTGATGGCCACTTTCAATCGTGCACACCACAATCGTGAACAAAACTTCTAGAATCCCCCGAGCAACAGGCCAATGCCAAGGCCCAAATGCTACAAACCCAGTATAAGCTCAAAAGCCCTAGAAAAAGCTAACCCTAAACCATAAGCCCTAAGCCCTAAACCCTAGGCAGATCAAACGGTTCTGCTGGTTCAAGCCCAAACCCTAAACCCTAGACCCTTAGCCTTAATCCCTGATAAGGATCCGCATCATCCCCCTATGATCCACATCCGAGCTATAGTCTAAACTCCTAGTATCCCCCATATAATACTCACCTATATAATCCCCTATAAAACACCCTTTAAGGAGTTTAGATTGTGGCCCATATGTCCCTTGTATCCTCCTAGACCCTTAAAAAGGATTCCTAGCCCCCTAACCTTACAACTGGACATGCTTAGGGATTGACTTTTCGGACTTAGGGATGGGGGTTCAGGGATCAGGGATTAACTTTTGGGGTCTAGGGTTTAGGGATGAACCTTTGGGGCCTAGGATATACATACCTTCGCCCAGTATCAAGCGGAACAGCAATTGCAAACCTGCCCTTGGAGTGACAAGAGTGACAATGGTTATTGGTGTTCTGTACTTACTGCCAACCCTCATGCCTGCCTGCAGCAAGCGGGCAATCTACAGCCCTAAACCCTAAACCCTACAGCCCTAAACTTTACAGCCCTAAACCCTACAGCCTTAACCTTGCCAAGCCCAGAGCTTGAAGCCCATGTGCGCTATAGTCTAAACTCCTTAGAGGGGGTTATAGGGGAGTATGTGGGAGTAGTACAGGGGTTAGAAGGGGGGATACTAGGAGTTTAGACTTCCTCAAATCTGATAATGAAACTAGCTGCAAACCCCCAACCTAAGGGTGCAAGTACCCAATAATGCAATACAACTAGGTTTAGAATTTAAGGGTCCAAGTACCCAATAATGGGAGTACTTGGGATCCGGGTTATAGTAATTATAGTGCAGGTTTGCGGGGAAGTATATGAATTTTGCGTACTTAGACCCTTAGGGCCAAAAACTACCGCCTCCGAAATGCAAAATGCCCCAAGATTGTGTACTCGGACCATCTGGAAAAGTGGGGCATTGTGGCCAGAAGGATGCCATCCTATGATTCGATATGCCGACCGTCCCAGACGAAGTTGCTGTTAAGGAACTTAGCTTACTGTCTGTCATCAGCAGCCCTGCTATAACTATATCCACGTTGAGTAACTTGGTGTATACTCCTTCAACAGCAAACCAGCCGAAGACAACAAAATCCCAAACCCTAAACCCCATAAAGCAATGACGTCGTCAGAATGAGTTTGTCTCGGATGCGTCCAGGCACCGTCGCCGTAACTCACATCATCAGCTCACAAGGTCTGTGTGAGGGTTATAGAGCCCTGGGCCCATAGTTCTATGGTGAAGGACCCAACGCAGGTACTGCGTATACACTCATAGCTATAGAGAGAGCAAGTAATGTGAGGATACCGGGCAGAAGTTTGGCATATGGGAGGTTGGGCGGTTTGGGGGTTTAGAGGTTTAGGGGTTTAGGGGTTTAGAGGTTTAGGGGGTTGGGGTTTAGGGTTTAGGGGTTTAGGGGTTTAGGGGTTTAGGGTTTAGGGTTCCGTGGTCCGTCGCGGTTGAAACTGCCGCAAAATCAAACTCTGCCACATAGCAGGCTATGAGGACACATGCAACTCACTGGCCTGTGTTGGGATGCAGCATGGTTTCCATGTAGTAGTCCGTATATAACCCATTACAGTAATGTCCATTTTCTTTTCCATTATTCCTATATTACCCCCCTAAAATCCCAAACCCTAAATAATAGTTTCCATGTTATTTTCACTTATCCCTACATTATATACTACCCCTATGTTTTAACCCCCATAACCCACGGTGCAAAAGGTAAGCTGCAAATCATGAAGTCAGGCCAATGGCCTGATGACATGGATTGAGGAATTCGGTTACCTGGGTTGCTGCTAAGGAGCTTAATTTAAGCTATATTATCCCCCTATAATAGAAAATTAGATGAACAAGAAAATAGAATTGACATGGAGACTGCGGGAATATAGGGGCTTAAGGAACTGAATTAAAGTTACTATATTGGGGAAACCCTATTATTTATTATGTGTACCGATTACGGTAACTTAAGTTAAGTTACTTAACAGGAACCCAATAACCCTGCAGACAAACTTGGGGGTCACTCGCGTCATTGTACACACACCTCTGAAGAGAGCAAGCTGAACATTGGTTTGACCTCCCCTACCTGCAGGCGTCCCTGAGTGTGTGCTGTATACGCAATGTACGCACCCACTGACCTCCCCCAGCAGACGCGATAGCTCATGGTGCTCTGCTGTCATACACTCTGCGACCGCCTGAGTGCGTTGGCCCCAAAGGAGGACAGAGCATGTGAACCCATCACGGAACAGCCTGCTGCCCCACACCCGGCCAGCTGTGTGTTGAGAGAGTGCCATAATAACGGTCGTGCACACTCTCTGGGGTAGGGCGTGCGGCCTTAGCAGGCTGAATTGCTTTGGGATGGCAGCGCCATGAGGCCGTCAGATCTAAAAAGAACTTGCAACAATACTTCTTCCAGGATGATGGCTAGCGATTAATGCAGGCTGCAAAACAAGACAACCTCCCCGCAAACAGCTCTTGGCAACCCATATAGCCCCCTTTTAGAGGGACTGTAGTCTTTATAGGGCCCCTTATGGGTTTCCATGTTATTTTCCGGGAGTGTACGTGTTTTGACTTGTGAAGTGACCTCGACAATGTCAGCTGGGTTGTCCAGACATTGAAAGTGAATTTGAGGAGATCCCAAAAAATAGATGTCTCATTTGTCACTACAAGAAGGGTCATAGTATATCATATTGGGTTGATATTAAAGAGCTGCATTCATGAAAACCCCGGTCTGTCTCGTATCACAGCAGGCGACGGCCTACAATGTGCTCACACTCCGGTAAGTCTAATGTTGTCTACCAAAAAACCCTGAACAAGTTAAATCATGCAGGCAGCCTACGACAACAGTAGTTAGTGCTCACAAACTGTAATCTGCTATCAGGCAGGTATCCGTCAAAGGTTGGGGTCAACAAAACATTGTTCAAATCATCCCTGTGAATGGGCTTGCTGCATGCCAACACGCGACACAGAGGACACTGTCCTCTAAGCCTGCTGGATCAACACTGCTTGGGCCTTATATGAAGCCCTAAACCCTAAAACCCTTTAAGCCCTAAACCCTAAAATCTAAAAACCCTAAATCCTGATGCAGACCCCGTAAATGGGGGATTGTCAAAATTACGGTCCCTTTTTGGGTCCCTATAATAATACGGCACCTAATATTTAGGGTACCCAAAAAGGGACCACAATTTTGACCACCACCCACATGAAAATTCTGAAAGCCGCCAGGTGCACCTCTCGCTCCGTCTGCTCGCGGCTCTCACGCCAGGCTCTCTCGGAGGCCTGGCGGTCCTGAAAATTGTACTTTTTATATATAGGGCTATAGGAATTATAAAAGGGTCCCTTTAAAGGGGTTCTAGGGGGATATATAGGGTTTAGGGTTTGGGGTCTAAGGACCCAAATAATAGGGCTTTAGGGCCCAAAGACCATTCATATTATAGTATTTGGCCCCCAAAACCCTATTATTTGGGTCCTTGGACCCTTAGGGTGTATTTTTTTATATAGGGCTATAGGGGTTATATCGGGATTATATAGGGGATAGTGGAAAAGAAAATGGAAACTACTATAGTATATTGGGGTTATATTAGGGTTTTTAGGATTTCAGGGTTAAGGTTTAGGGTTTTAAGGGTTAGGGTTTAGGGTTTAAGCTTTTAGGGTTTAAGGTGGAGTTGGGGGCCTTCGGGTATAGGGTTGGGTTTCGGGTTTAGGTCCATGTAGCCACGTAGTAGACAGTTGAAACCCGAAAGGGTTACTGGTACTTTGTGGCCTCAGTGTATACCAAATATAGGTACATGGACCCTTTGGGCTAGGGACTTTGGCTTTGGGGGTTTAAAAGGCATATAGTATACAATTGGGGGCCCCAAAAGGGTTCCCATAGCTAGTTTGTGGCCTACTATATAGGTACACTATATACGTACACGGATGCTTAAGGAGCTTCCGTTTTCAGGGTTTAGGTCCATGTCCCGACATAGTTCGTACTTGCGGCCCCCACACAAAAGACCTGAAAAGCAACTTTTGGACCTCAATATGTACTATTCTGCAGGTACATGGACCCTTTGAAACAAGGTTTAAGTATATGTATCCATATATTACATAAGTGGCCCAAGCAAAGTTCCTGAAAAGCTACTTTGAGGCCTGAGCATATACTTGATGTGTACATAAAACCTTTGGGCAAGGGGGAGCTTAGGTTTGTGGGTTTAGGGTTGGGTTTAGTTCAGGTCCATGCAACACCCATGAAATGCATAAAAGTGGTGCCAAAGCCGCTCCTAAAAGCTACTTTGGAGCTTCAATGTACTATCTAGAATAAGTACATGCGCCCTTGGGATACGGGCGTAGGCTTTGGAAGTTTTAGGGTTTCGTTTGAGGCTTAGGTCCATGTGCCTCTATTAATTAGGACATGCTGGAAGCCCACTATCTGCAAAAAAGGCTCCTAAAAAGCTACTTTGTGGACGAAAAGCGCGAAACTGGGGCCCAGAAGATTCCTAAAAGCAGTATGTTGGAGCCGAAATATATCTATATAGGCCCATAGACCCTCGTTCTAGAGTTTAGGGTTTGGGGCCTAAGCCTAGGTACATGGTGGTGTCCCTGAATAGGCGGACCTGTTTACACACCCCATTATAGCATGTGCTTTAACATGGGAACCGGCCCCTAAAGGTACCCCAAACCCTAAACCCTAAACCCTAAACCATATAACCGCTACCCCTAATTTTGGGAACCCCCCCCCACATAATTCTTGTAAGTTGGACCTTTTGGGCTAGGGCCTCAGCTTTTTGGAGCTCAGGGTTGGGTTTAGGGTTTGGCGCTTGGGTTCATGTACGCGCTAAGAAATATATGAATAATTTGGGGCACAAAAAAAATGCTTAGGGGCCTACGGATATTCAACATAAGTGCATGGACCCTTAAGTTTGAAGGGTTTAGGGTTTAGGGTTGCAGGGTGTAGGTCAAACAACTGCTCCGGGGTCTGAATGCATAGACTGTAAAGTGGCTTCAGCTTTTGAGGGTTTAGGGTCGGATTGGCGGTCAGGGGTTTAGGGCTTAGGTCCATGTACGCACATAATACGGCCAAGGCCTGAAAAGGGTTACTAAAACCGTACGCGGTTTAGGGTTTAGGGTTCAGGGTTTAGGGGCCTAAGTGTATACCATAAGCCCCTCGGTTTCGAGTTGTTTTTGCTTTCTCCGGGTTTAGGCTTGGGTGTGCAGTTTAGGGTTTAGGTTTTAGGGCTAAGGTCTATGTACCAAAGGGTCCAAGGACCGAAATGATAGGGCTTTAGGGCCAAAAGACTTTAATATTAGTGGTATTTGGGCCCTGAAGCCCTATTATTTGGGTCCTCGGACCCTAAGGGGCACACATATATAGCATGCAGTTGGGCCAGACGAGTCTGCAAACAACTTCTTTGGAGCCTAGGTATTTGCTCTATGGGGGGGGTTTCCCAGAGTTAGGGGTACCTTTTTGGGGGTCCCTATAATAAGTGTATAGTATGTTGGGGTCTATATTGGGATCCCTTATTTTGGGAAACTACCATATAGGTACATGGACCCTTTGGGTTACAGGCTTCAGCTTGTAGGGTTTAGGGTTGCTGTTCACTTACCATTAGACGGACACCTGATTCTTACTGCACATGCACATTGTGGTGTCCAATATCAGGTTTGGGAACCCGAAGCTCTTAACCCCTAGGGTTTAGGGTTTAGGGTTTGAATTCTAAACCCTAAACCCAAGATCCTACACATGCAGTTTGTACCTAGGGGCAGGGATGCCAAGGCACAGAAGCCACACAAAAAGGGGGTGGGGAGGTTTAATGTTATGGGGAGGGGATTACTGGCTTGAGAACTTGGGCAAGTGCATTGTGCAGGTAATGCTGGAAGGGGTACCCCTACACCCTAAACCTCGTAACCCTGGATCCTACACCCTACAACCCTGAACCCGAAATCCTGCAACCCTAAACACCTCGAACCAAGTTGTCCTTCATCTCCGCTACCTTCCGAATCTCCTCCGAAAGGGCGCGCCTCACGAAGTGCCCGGGACAAATACGCACTGGGCTTTGCTGTTTACTTGTGGCTAGCAGGGAACGGAGAAGACAGAGGAAGCGACTAAAGCTAGTACATTGTTACATAAGTTGTTGCTGGCCGTATAAAGGCCAATGTACAGTAAAGATCCACGCCTCCATTCCTTGCTAACCGGACGAAAGGCTGACGGTTTAGGTCAGGTCAATGCCCCCTACAGGAATGGCTCCTTAATCGAAATATCATAATTAGGGCTTTCATATACCCACAATGGTCCCTTGTGGTACCCATTGCTGTGTGGGGGATTGACCCTAAGCCCTAGACCCTAAATCGAACGCCCTACCCTGAACCCTAAACCCACCATAGTCCCATATCATCTTGGGCTTCAAGCCTAAGGGGTTGAGGGGTGCAAGGCTTAACTCGGTCTGCTGAAAATAGGGTTTGGGGTTGCGGGTTTAGGGTTTAGGGCTTAGGGTTTGGGGCTTAAGGTTTAAGGCTTAGGGTTTAGAGTTGAGGGCCTTCCGCCCCCAAACACTAAACCCCTGCCTGGACCCCATAAGTAGGTAACATAACAGCCCAAAACCCAGAAAAAGGTAAGTTAATGGCCCAAAACTCCTTAGAATGGGCCAAAAACCTATAATTTAACAAAACCCCAAGTAATGGGCCAAAAGGCTGTAGTTTCACATACTTTGGGCGGGACAAAGGCAAAGAGACCTTTGCATTGTTCCTGCGCCAACTTCGGCGAAATTAATGTCTATGAAAGCCTCTGCATAAAGTACACTACGCAATTGAAAGCCCCAAGCCCTGTAACACAGCCATGTTGAAACGAATGCATTTGCAAATCGCCTTTCGAGGTGAGGTCGGGTCGGGTGAGGTCGCTAGAAGTTGCCCAAATCAAATCGAATAAATCTGTTGCTGCCCTGTGGCCCTGCACTCTTCTCAAAAAGCATTCTGTTGCCACGTTGCGGCTGATCCTACAAACGAGGTCTGTCGTCTCAGTCCATTACTCCTCTCTAGACTGCTTGTGCGTCAGGGAGTAGCGAGTTCCTGAGTCAGGGGTATTTATACTTATATGAACTGGAGAAGGGTTAGGGGAGTACTATAGGGGTTATTCAGGGGATACTAGGAGTTCAGACTATAGCTCATATGGCATAAGGATCCAATGACTCTAAACCACGCTAGCTTGCAAACAATGGGAGTTTCTCAACCACTTACAAAATGCTTCAAATGTAAAGAGGGATGCTTTGAAATCACCTCATAAACCTCACGGAGCCCAAAACATCTCCAAGACCACTCTTGTTCTGAGAGGCCCAAAAGACTGTTCCCTTTTAATTTACTGACTTTGGCTCGAGGACGAAGGCCTCAACCAGCGCTGCTGGCGCCTTGGAATGGTGTCGATTTGGGAATAAGAGGGCTTGGGACCAATAACCATCAAATGGATGTAACACTTCCCATCAAGGCTTGCCCAAATCGTCTTGCAATTCAGGGCGTGGGTAAGAGGAGTTAACAAGTGGGGAGCTTGAGCATGGAGAGCAAGGGTTCTGTGCTAGGAGCCTAGATTTAGCACACAACTTGCAACGTCAAAAGCACTCAAACAAAAGACTTAGCCGACTATCAGAGACAGGAGGCAACGGAAAGGTTTTGGGGTGGCCACTAAAAATAGGAGACATGCAGCAAAGCAAACCGCAAATTTCTGGCCGCTGGAATATGGAAGCATCCCGAACAAGGTTTCTCCTCGTAAAGACCTGGACCCTAAACCCTACACCCTAAATAGTAGTTTCCATTTTATTTTTCCATTATCCCCATATAACCCCAATATAACCCATATACCCCTAATATTACCCCAATGGGTACCTACATCCCCATTTAGCCACAACAGCAGGCTACCTGGCTTCTGGCTGCCCATCCCTTTGAGGTCCCAAGCATACAAATACACCAAAAAAACATATAGAAAAATAGACCCAAATCCCAGAATATAGCAAAAAAGTCCTTATTCTAAATACTTTTGGGGTTTAGGTAATTCCTCCCCAAACCTAGATAAGGATGATTCATATAGAAACTGTTGTAACGCAGAGGAAAAGATTATTGTAAACCGTACCCTTACTTAGGGCTCAAGAGCATGGACTGTTGAGCAGCGAGAAGCTCCTACGATCTTTGATACCGCGCGGTTTCAAAACGTGAAGACATGATACACAGCCCTTCGGAACAAACTTCCTACGTATGGGTTGAAGGCCTGGTGCAGAGGATTATTAGGCTCCGACGTTCCCTGACCACAACGGACCAACCTTCTTCCCTTCCTAGCTCCTCAGTGGCAGTAAATATCCCTACATACCTACTTGTATGAGCTAGGGTCTAAACCCCTAGTGTCCCGCTCAACAAGCCCTGTAATAGGTCCCTGTATAATCACGAGTATAATATAACCAACCTCCTTTAAGGAGTTCAGAGTTTAGACTATAGCTCATATCCGGGTTCCCTAGTTGCCCCCCCCACCCAAATACACAAATACACATCATCTTGGAGGTTATTGTGAACTCCTTCAACCACAACGAAATGATGCGTAAAACGGTCAAAACAAAGGAAGCATAGGGAACACTGTATATGGTAGTTTCCCAAAATAAGGGAACCCCAATATAGACCCCTATAAATACTATAATCCTTATTATGGGCCCCCGAAATGGTACCCCTAATTTTAGGAAACCCCCATATACCACTGGAATATTGGTGATAAAGGGCCTGGAGCCGATTCTTCGGGGGGAAGACATCAAAAACCCAAAGCCCTGACCTCTGAACTCGAAGTCGGAACCCGAACGAAGCCTTAAACGCTACATCCTAAATCCTAAGCCCTCAACCCTAAAACCTTAGGCCCTGAACCCTAAACCCCGATCCCCGAACCCGAAGCCCTAAGCCCTGATCTAGGATACCAGCTGCAGAGACGCAGAGAGCCGTCGATGCTCAACCTTGTCACCAGGAACCCAAGGCACCACGATATCCTTGAACCCTCAATTATGAGGAATAGGGTTTAAGGTGAAGGGTTGAGGACTTACGGTTTAGGACTAAGGGTTTAGGGTCTAGGGCTTAGGATTTATAGGGCTTAGGGTTCCCGAGTACCCGCACTAAGTGAATCCACCTTCAAGCATATTAGGGATTCTAGTAGCATTCAGGCTATAGTCCTTGATTGAGTCGTTTTGAACTCTCTGGGAAAAAGAACAAGCTTGCCTAGCCAAAGTGTCTCTACCAAGGATTTAGGGTTCAGAGATGAGGATTTGGGGGCCTAAAGGTTCAGGGATTAAACATCAGGTTTAGGGATCAGGGTTTGGGATTTAGCGTTCTACACTTGTTCTAGCTGACATGGAATTTGAAAAAAGGGCCTACATGGACTGCTCTCCCCAGTATGGGGGTTCCATGCTATCCTAAACCTCCAACCATAGTTTGGGGGTAGGGTTTAGGGTTTAGGGTTTAGACCTTCAAACCCTAAACCCCAAGACTTGTACTGACAATCCTTTTCCCAGCCAACAACTTGAGATTTCCCAGTGGAGAATTGGCCTCCGGAAGGGTCCAAGTGCCTAAACATGAAATACTTTCAGCCCGAATTGGCTCCTGTGCGGTTACCTTGGGCCCAAACCCTAAACCCTAAGCCCTCAAGCGTTAAACCCTAAACCCTAAACTCTTAGTTAAGCACTAGTTGCGGTCACACCCGTGGCATCCAGATAGTAAACATTAATAATGCCAGAGTGGATACGCATATACTCGGGTGTAGGGTTTGGGGATTCATGTTGCGGGTTTAGGGTGCCGTCAGGGTGCGGGTGCCTACTTGCCTTCGGAATTTTCTTCTCTAAACTTGAACCGGACATATATCAGGGGTTCAAGAATAGGTTAGGGAGCCTAAAATCAACCTCATATTGCTAGAACTCTTTTTGAGAAAGACGCTGCAACAAGGCAACCCCTCATTTTGGAAACCCCCACGTTTCAGGAAACCCGGCCAACCTTGTGCGAAGTGAATTCGTCAAAATGACACAGTTTCCGGGTTTTAGGGTTTTAGGGTTCTGGGGTTTTGGGGTTAGGGTGTTGGGTTTAGGGCTTTAGGGTTTTAGAGTTTAGGGTTCGAGGTTTAAGGTTTTAGGGTTTTGGGTTTAGGGTTTGGGGCCTTTTGCGTCACTGGACTCAAGCAGCCATGATGCAGGAGAAAGCCCTGGGTTACTTCTAGATGCGCCGCGTAAAACAAGCCGGTGTGCACGTGCAATAGGGGTACGCTACCTATTTCCTTACGGGTCTTCAAAAAATTGCTTGGTTTACCAGCAACCCCATAACAACAAGGGCTCCCTTTTCCTCAATACTCAAGTTGAATGAGGAGACCTCAAAAGAGAAAAAGAGGAAAAGGATACTATCGGGGTACCTACCCGAAGCCGGGGTAAGGAATTGCAAGGAAACTGCTGGCATTCTCTGAGCAGCGACAACCCATGAATAGTGGCACAGCCAGGCCTGAATTTAATCCCCTACTTGGACCCCAAAGTAAGCAAAATCATAATCCCAAATCCCAAGGCCATTATTCTACATACTTTTGGGGTTCAGGTGTAGGATGTGAGCCTCATACCTGCCTAGTATTCCGTTCCACACACAAAATGGGACCGTAGAACTCGGAGTCAGCAATTCTCAGCATTGGGGTCCTTACTGACTTCTGTAGGGCACGTTTCGTGAACTCCCCACTTTAAACCGTAAACCCTAAGCCAATACCTTGAAGCCCCGGCGTGACCGGACATCGACATCTTCATGAAGCACAGGAGGGCCACTCCTACAATTTCGGAGACAACATCCGGGGCAGCTGGAAGTCAACCAGAACGCTGGCCAACACTTGCTGGTGCGGCACGAAGCATGGCGTGCAGGTTGCTGTCTGCTCGAGTAAGCGCGTCCTGGCCAACACTTGCTCGCGCGGCACGAAGCATAGCGTCCAGGCGGCCATCTGCTCGAGTGAGCGCATCATCTGGAGCCAGCACACGATCGTCAAAATTGATGTCGAGGGCTCAGGGCTAAAATGGAGCTCACGAAAGATGCCCCGCAAAGACGCGGATCCTTCCAAAAGGGTCCCATGGCTGAGGCGGCTAAGGTTGAGGGTTGTGAGGTTTAAGGTTCCTGGGTTTAGGTTGAGAGCTTTTTGCGGAATTGCAGGGGGTAATTTTTAGAATGGAACTTACAGTATGGGACTTGTTATTCTGGGTTGCGAAGTTTGCAAATAGCGCCAGGCACCATGATACTCACCTCCCCCTAAGAGCAAAACCCCCCCCCACCCCTAATATTTAATCTTCCCGTTGTGGTGCATCCCCTTATGCTTATTATTGAGCTGCTACTACTACTACTACTACTACTACTACTACAGATATCAGCTTACCTAGAATCCAAGTCATGTAGACAAGCGAGGCGGCTGCCTGCATGGCGAAAAAAACACTCCAACGATGGTGAGAGCTTAAACCCCAGGGAGTTGGGACATTTGTTTCCCCTATGCCTAGGTTCCCCAGTAACCCATTAATAATGAGGGCACCCTTTGTCCTACTGTTCAGCTTTAATAAGGAGACCCCCAAATAAAGGGCAAAAGGGTACTACTGGGGTACCTAGATGCCAAAGCCTAGAAAGATTAAGACGTGGCACCCTAAACCACTGTAACCCTGCGCGGAATGATTCTTACAAAGTCCTATGCATACCAAACCGTACAACCCCTGTGTAACCAGTAAAACCAGCCCGCATACCCCCGGAAAAGAACATTTGTCAGAACTCCCACTGTGGAACTTTCCTGAGATCATTAATCCACAAGGGGGGAAACCTAAACCCTAAACCCTGGAAGCCATCTACGAGCTATAGTCTCAACTCCTAGTATCCCCCTTAATAACCCCTATAACTGTCGCCTATATAGACCCCTTTCAGGGGTTTAGGGTTTAGGCTCCTTTAAGAAGTTGTTACTCTAGCTAACATAGTACCTCACTTCCCAGTTTAAGGCATTGCCCTGCAAGGCCTCGTTGCTCTCGCATGTTGCTGCTGACCTCTACGGGACAGTTGAGCTTGGAGGATTTAGGGTTTTGGGTTTAGGGCATGCCCAGCATGGACCCAAAGCAGCGGAAAAGGGGCTTAGTTAGCTCAGGGCTCGGGGTTCAGGGGTTCGGGTTTGAGGTTCAGGGCTCAAGATTCAGGGAGTTGGATAATGCTGTTAGGACAGAACTTGATCTCAGGGTAGTCCGGATGGGAAGTCCAGAGGTTTTACAGCTATGCTCACCGCATTCCTTACATTTTTTGTTCTACGTAAACACCCCAAATCCTAAATCCTAAACCCAAAATCCTAAACTAACCCTGAATCCTAAACCCTACATCCTAAACGGGCCCTAAATCCTAAACCCTAAATCCCAAACTATAAGTAACCCTAAACCCCAAATCCTAAACTAACCCTAAACCCTACGCCCTAAATCCTAAACCCTAAGCCCTTAAGATTTCCCAGGCTTTTGCCTTTTCCCTTGAGAAGCGATTTCGGCTCAAGGCTCCGCATCGAAAGCCTAAACCCAAAAACGAGGGTTAAGGGTTTTGGGTTAAGGGCTTAGGATTTAGGGTTTAGGGTTTAGGGTTAAGGGTTAAGGGTTTAGGGTTAAGGGCTTAGGATTTAGGGTTAAGGGTTTAGGGTTAAGGGTTTAGGATTTAGGGTTAAGTGCATAGGATTTAGGGTTAAGGGTTTAGGGTTCATGGTTTACAGGGTCTACCTAGACCCTGCAATTGGCAATGTCGTACCTTCTTGAGTCCTACTAAGAGACCTAACCAAAAAACATGCCAAACCCTAACAAGAAACTACTTTGGAGGGCCCAGGTAGAGCCTAGGAGTTCATATGCCCAAATAACAGGTTTTAGTCCCAAATACGTTTATCTAACTGGTTTTGACACCCTGAAACCCGTTATTTCAGTATGCGGACCCTTATATAGGGAACCTGAAGCAAAAAACTCGCATAAAACTTGTTGTGAACTGCTTTGACTTCCAAAGGGAACCTCCGGAATGAAGCGTAGCTTCTTTCTGATTGGGGGCAGGGTATAGGGTTGAGGTTTTCCGGGGTTGCTGCGCGGAACTTTCTACCCAAATTGGGGAAACTTAACTTAAGTTCCTTATCAGCAACCCAGTTTCGGGCGGTGTAGGGTTGTGTGTGAGTTTAGCATTCAGGAGACTGGCATCCCTGTGCAGATACAACTCAGCATACCCCGTAGAACATCTCCTCTACCCTAAACTGTAAACCCGACATGAAATTAGTCACCCTACATATGTGTCCTACGCTCTGTTTGCGGCCTTAATAATATTGAGCCTAGACTCGTGGTGGAAACTCACAGGTCCTGATGCGACTAAATGAGATAATATGCGTTTTACGTGATAGCAAGGTAGCACTATGGGCTATTAGACCCTTCAATTCCCTATTAGGACCCTATTAAGGGTAGATTAAGGTACCCTTAAGGTCTAATAGCCCATGGTGGTATATAGGAACTCATTTGGGCCCGAATAAGACCTAAAAACTTTTGCCCGCAAACATCATCCTGAACTCCAGCCCCCAAAAACTAAACCCTAGACCCAACCCGCCAACCCTATAAGCCCCGAAGCCTCGAAACACAGAGCCCTTAACACCCAACTCTGTAAACCCATAACCCCTACACTCCTGGCTTGAAGCCCTACAGCCCTCAAACTCTGTAGTGGAAGGATATATATATATATATTAAGATTATATAAGTGTTTTAACACGGATCCAGGGTCATAACATTGGTAATTATCCCTAGAAGCCCCTGAAAAAATCCAGTGTTCACGTTCTTTTCATGTGCTTTTCCATTTTGGGTTCTCGTTTAGGCCCTTCAGCCTTACACCCTAATGTAGACGCGTGATTAATAAACCCCCTCCTTTTATGGGCCCAAATATTTGGATCTTTATTATAATTCCGAATAAGGGGAGGAGGTTTATTAATCAGGGGTCTGGGTTAAACCCTAAACCCCAAACCTTTTCCCTTTGACTCAGCTTCAGCCAAGAGGCGTTATGCTCAGCCTGCTCCTGGTGCTCGGGCTTCGAGGCGTCCTGCTTGGGGCTCAGAGATTTAGCGATGGGCTTTAGTGTTTCGGTTTAGGGTTCTAAGGATGTCTAGGTCTTGTCGACTTAGGGTTTAGGGAGGTAGGGGTATAGGGATTTCAGGAATATGGTTCTGAGACTGTTCGTATGTGGTGGGGGGGGGGTTCAAAGTTATGGTCCTTGTTTGGCGCTACCCCAAACACTGATGTTGGTATGATTACCTAGAACTATGAGCGTAAGAAAGAGCCTCTAGGACATAACCTGGTTATAACTTGGTTTCACCCTACCTAGCTACTAGCAACCCTAAACCCTAAACCCTAAATCAGCATCGTGGAAGCAGCCCCTCAACCGCACGGTAAGGCTCAGGTCTCAGCAAGCAAGGGGTAGCGAGAGTGGATTATGCGACGGGCCCTTCTAGACAGAAGGGCCCTACCGTCCCCACCTGCTTTAGGGTTTCAGGTTTAGGTTCAGGGTTTAGGCTTGTATAGATAGCAATGCTGTCAACGGCGGTGAAAGAGCGGAGTTGGGCCTCGGGGAAGGGAGGACATCAAGGGGATGTCCTGAAATTGCTGACGGTCTTGCAGTCATCCTGAAGATCTTATGAGGGATGCTTCTTTTCATGGTTCAACCAGTTATATACTTGAAATACAAAACAACGAAAAGGAGAACGCCATCTTCCTCCATGATGGGAGTACAGTATCCCGATCTACAAGGCTACTTGTATGTATGTAAATACCAATATGCTGCAGATTTTCTGCTCTATCCCGCCTGAGGAGGACTGCTAACAGGAATCTGAAGGCTTTGGGTACGGTTTTGAGGTATAACTAGTATACTATACCTGGACCCCCCAAAGCATGTGACATTATAGCCTCTTGGGGGTTTCGGGCCATTATCTTACCTACTTTTTGGGGTCCAGGTATTAACCAAACTTATGGGGCAACAAGAGTACTAACTGTGCAGGCACCACTGCTTCAAAAAGGAACTTTGCAGCTGCAAGGAGCATGCGTTGACTTATGCTTTACAAGACGTCTACTCTTCTTATTTTTATTATCACTGATAATATTGATAATATTGAATATTATTGTTCATATTGCTCTAGGATTCTTATTGTGGTTGATTATGCGTGATCTGACGGCTTCTGATCGTTCTCGTTAATTACAGGCGAGATGAACAAGCTCGCCCATTCCCGTGCCTCAGCGCTCGGACGCTTAAGCTGCCGCTGAGCACGAACGACTCAACCTGCTTCGCACAGGGCAAAACTCAGACAACGCAGAACGCAGACATCAATGCAGGGGCTCACCTAACTGGCCTTTGGTTAGCTGGGAATGCAGGAATGGACAAGAATATGGAAACTACAATAATGGGTTATGTAGGGACTACTATGATTAGGGTCTATTCCTTCATTCCTGGCTAACGAAAGGCCAGTTAACTAGAATAGGGTTGAGGACATGATTTGGGGCAATATGGGCTCCTATATGGTAGTTTCCCAAAATAAAGAACCCGAATATAGACCCCAATATACTATAGTCCTTATTATGGGGGCCCCCAGAATGGTATCTCTAATTTTGGGAAACCCCCATATAAATACTTTGGACGAAAAATTGTATGCCTTTGAGGCACATGAACCCCTGGACTGCATTAGCACGCCCTGCATATGTTAGCTTCTTGTCCATATCCTGGAAGAAATACTACCCTAAACCCTAAATCCAAAAGCCTGAACCCTAAATCCTAAACCCTAAACCCCAAACCCTAAATCCTAAACCCTAAACCCTAAATCCTACACCTCAAACCCTAAACCCTAAATCCTAAACCCTAAACCCCAAACCCTAAATCCTGAACCCTAAATCCTAAACTCAGAGCCAATTAAGATCTTGATGGTTCTCACCTTGCGCTCAGGATTCTAGTTTTTACCCAAACCCCCCTAAAGGATCCAAAAATGGAACCCTTTAAAGGGGTTTATAGGGGTCATATAGGGGTATATAGGGTTTAGGGATTAGGGTTTAACCCAGACCCTATAGTATGAGAGGGTAAATATTGGGGTTGTATTGGGAAAATAAAATGGAAACTACTCTATTGTAATAGGGTATATATTGGGGTTATATTCCCCGAAGGATCCAAAAAATGGAACCCCCCCAATATGAACCCATTAGTACATTGGGGAAACCAGAGGATTATCAGGGCGTTCCATTTTTTGGATCTCTTAGGGGGTCTGGGTAGTTTTGGGGCAAATGCCGTACAGGTTGATCCAGGCTTGGGAGAGCCCTAAACCCTCAACCCTAAACCCTAAACCATTGCATTTGGATACCAGCCGCCGGGCTGAGAAACAAAAAGCCCTGTGGGGCCTTTATCTGAAAAGAAATTCCAAACCACACGCAGCACACACAGCAAAATCCAAGAACTCTTAGACAACGGTTTCCTGTAATATAGAGCCCTGTATAACTAAAATTTACATCCCTTCATGACCCTTGTTCTTGTTTCAGTGTACTAGATATACTCCCAATACGCTCTTCAAAAAAGCCCAAGCCCCTACATCATTCTAGTGAAGCATGCCTCCCCGAAACTAAACTCAAACTTCTTTAGCCCTGCACTACCTAGACCCTAGAACCCTAAACCCTATGCACCCTAAACCCTAGGAACCCTAAACCCTAGGAACCCTAGAACCCTAGGAACCCTAAACCCTATGAACCCTAAACCCTATGAACCCTAAACCCTATGAACCCTAAACCCTATAAACCCTAAACCCTAGGAACCCTAAACCCTATGAACCCTAAACCCTATGAACCCTAAACCCTATGAACCCTAAACCCTATGAACCCTAAACCCTATGAACCCTAGACCCTCTGAACCCTAAACCCTACGAACCCTAAACCCTATGAACCCCAGACTCTGAACCAAAACTCCCGACCTCAGAGAGCTCCGACATTGGACTTGCCTCGGCCAAGGCCGGTAGCACACTTCCCAAAAACCAATATGAGCGATATTGGGATCAGGGAAGAGAAAATGGAAACTACTGTAATGGGGTTTTATAGGGATTATAGGGCACATTTTGGTGTCATATTGGGATAATGGAAAAGAANNNNGAAAATGACATGGGAACTGGGATTATATAGGGGATTACAGGTGTTATAGTCTAAACTCCTAGTATCCCCATTAATAGCCCCTATAATACTCTCCTATATAATCCCCTATATAACCCCCTTTAAGGAGTTTAGACAATAGCTCATATGGAACCACGCATGGGAGCTTGTCAAAGTGGGGCCCCAGAAGGACTCCAGGGATATGTAGGGACTACGTAAGGATTAGCCCGTTCGGGAAAAATGCTCGCGTACCCTACTTTTTAACCCTAATGGTCCAAGGACCCAAATGATAGGGCTTTAGGGCCACAATACTATAATATTGATGATATTTGGGCCCTGAAGCCCGACTATTTGGGTCCTTGGACCCGAAGGGTAAAGGACAGCGGTATTTGTAGAGCCCCGTGTGGGCTTTTATGTTTGTTTGGGGCAGGTTAGTGGACGCTCTCTATTGGGCACTTCTGAGATGTTGGCTGAGGACGAGTGTTCCTCCATTCCTCAGTCCCGCTGTCATGGTGGTGTCGACCCACCAGGAATACAACGGGAAACAGGCTTTGACACAAACACGTAAATGTGAAGAATACTTACTGATAACCGTAGAGATGGCTGTGTTCAAAACATATCCCAGATAAAAAGAGGCCATGTCTGCAACTGCCTTTCCACCTTGTGAAAAGGCTTCGGCACACGAAGGAACCTTGTCATTCAGGCTAGGTTTCAGATTTGCGACATAGTAAGCTGTGCACTGACCTAAGCTAAAGCCAAAAGGAAAGCCTCATATTATCTTATGTCCCGGCTCTCGGTTCTCCAGCCTCGCACCCCCGTGGAAATACTCCCCCCATCCCCCATCCCCGATGCTTCCAAAGTGTTAATAATCACAGGGATGGGGCCTCTCGGGTCGCCATCCTCGTATAACTGTCATTGTTTTTGACGTGACACCTCAAAGCCGCTATGCTCGTAACAGTCGTGACTTTTAACCCCTCCTGCGTTCGTCGCGTGTCGAAAGTACCGAGAGTCAGAGGGTCAGAAGGATTGGCTCTCTAGCAACAGTGATGGCTTTTGAGGCCTGATCTCATACATTGTTGCCGCATCGTCAATAGGATCGGCTCGGTCCTGATCTTAAATATGCTTTCTATAAAACCATAAGTCATTGTAAACCTTCTTCCTAGACCCTCCTCCTACCCTCTTTTAGGGCCTAAGTACCTACTATTTGGGAGTATATATCCCCGATTAAGGGTACAAGGAGGGTCCTGGTTGATGTTTTCTAGGAACTGCTTTAAATCCTCTACAAGGTGCTAAGCTCGCTCTACAAACCATCCATACCTAAAATGAACCACAAGACCCAGACCACGGGCCACAGGACCCTCTACAAACACTATAAATCATGTCTAAACAAAACCTTCATTAAAACCGCAACCTCCGCACCAAACTTTGAGCCTAGAACAGCAACAACTGGCGGGATGTTCCTGACCCCCAACCCCCCAACCACACCACAGCGGGGGAGGAGGGGAATTTCAATTTTTCCACTATTCCTGGCCGAAAACCAGCAGCTGTAATGTAGCATCGGGTCGGGCGGGGGGTTGGTTAACCATCGGGGGGCCGGCCGCGCGCATAATTGCCTTGTCATTGAAATTTAAACCAATGAAATCTGGCAGACAAGTATGCTGAGTCCCTTTTGATTCTGAAGCAAGCCCTAAGCCCTGAACCCTAAACTCTAATGCCCAAAAAACTCATCACTGCGGACTCCTTCTAAAGATGTGCTCGCATTGCAAGGGTTTAGGGTTTAGGTTAGGGTAATCTTCGAGGTCTTAGGGGCCTCGGGTGGTGATACTTTTCTATGAGGGGTGATACTGATGGCGGAGGCTATCCTCTGTCCCTTGCATAGCGAAACATGCTAATGGAAAAGCTGAATCCACTACCCTAAGCCCTAGACCCTAAACCCCTAAACGCCTAGACCTCAACTCCAATGGCATCCTTCAAGTTAGGACCACCTGATATTGCTAGCTGCGCGTAAGAATCTTACAACAATGGCTTCAAGAACTACCCTTGCAGTGTCCCTAGGGTTTCGGGTTTGGGGCGCCTCCAGGAGCCCAAGTGCGGGATATTTCCAGAACAAGCTCCTGCTTAGCAAACATCACCGCTCTGACAACAGCTAAGTGAAGATCGTTGCCTCTCGTGTTGATAACCCCCGATATGTACAGTCACCAAACCAACTCCATGTGAGCTATAGTCTAAACTCCTAGTATCCCCCCAAAGACCCTCTAATACTCCCTATACAATCAATCCCCTTTGAGGAATGTAGACAATAATACGTGGACCACCTTAAACGGACCCCCCTCCCTTGCTTGAGGCCGTGAAATGTACAGAGCTCTATTTGGGTACCCCTAAAGATTAGGTGCCGTAATAGAATCTATAACCACAAGGAGCCCATACCCTAAACCCTAAACCCTTGAGAATAGCCCACATAACTGGCTCCTCTGAGGGAGGCACGCTTCGGTTGTTCCTGTAGCCTCAGCACGGCAGAGAGCTTCTCAACATGCTGCCTTCACGATTGGGCTCATAAGTTCAGGGTGTAGCCACCTTAAAGTTTAGAAGTCAAGTCTCCATTCCGGATCACATACTATGCTATGAAAGTTCTCCGCAATCAGATCTAAGGCAATGTACGGTGGTTTGGATTGAGTGCTTCGCAGGCCATCTCTACATTGCTGTATTCTGCAATTGAAGGATGGGGGCCCGTAACTGCCTGGAGTTAGCTAGTGCTGGGCATAGGGCAGCTCTGTACCCCAAGCCATGTCCCTGCCGGTGGTGTCTAAAACCCTAAACCCTAAACAATAAATCCTATGTATGTCTCATGTGTCCTTAGAGCCGCCCCAGACATCCCTTCTCACTACTCAGTTTAAGAGGCTAGGCCGGGGCTAAAAGACAGCTTGGTAAGAAGCCGCGATTCACGGTTGAGGGTTTGAGGTTAAGGTTTTGGAGCTGAGTCTCTGGGTCTGGGTTTAGGGTTCAGGTTCTGCTAGGACGATTAGCAAATCTGGCTCTGACGAAATAATATTGCCCAGGCATGACATCCAGCTCGCACGGTCATCGGGCTTCTGCAACAGGATTTCGGGAACGCAGCGCCAACAGTAACTACTTTGTAATAGTCACAGGATACCTACCCCAAACCGGCTTGTGAACGCGAAAGCCTAAGCCCCAAACTATAGCATTAGACAGTACTGAAGAACCGCAATGCGTACACCCTACATCCCACACCCTCCCAAAACCCTAAAGCCTAAACCCTAAATCCCGCACCCCAAAGCTGTAGCATACAGTACTACCTGGACCCCAAAAGTATGTAAAATACTGGCCCAAACACCCCAATTATAGCCCAAAAGGCCATTATTCTACATACTTTTGAGGTTCAGGTAGCTATAACTCCAGTCTGGGGCCTCTGGGAGGTGCCCTTGCATACGAGTTCTCAGGGTTGAGTTTTAGGATCTCGATAGGCGAATGTAGAGCTTATCCTTAAGAATGCATAACCATTCTATAGCTGTAATTAATGCGTTCCACAACCTTATCGTCTGATACGTATAGGCCCTTACATTCAAGAACTCATAAATTTCCACAAGCCGGTTTTTATACGCGCTTCCATGTTCCTTTCCCTTTGATTCCCCACTATTCGAAGTATGTAGGCCTGCCATAGGGGTTTAGACACTTCGGGCAAACAACAGCAGGCGATATGAAGGCTCTCCAAAAGAGAAGCCCCAAGCCCTGAAAACTACAAATCTTAAATGCCTACGCGCAAAATACTAGATCCCTAAACCTACAACAAGAAGTTTTTCATACGTCCAAGCTGCTGGGCAAACAGGCCTAGCAAGCCCTTACTGCAGAGGAACAAACCCTGGGGCTCCAAGTAGGTCCCTCTTGTAGACTTCGAAACCCTAAACCTTGATCAGCACACGGTTTAGGGTTTAGGGTTTAGGGATCAGCAAGCCCTGAAACCTAAACCCTAAACACCTGAACGGTAAACCCCTGAGCCCTAGAGCCTGAACCCAAAACCCCGGACCCTGAAACCTAAACTTGCTCTGCCTAAAACCCTAAAGTAGGGAACATACAAGCCCAAAAGCCCTGAAAATTGTCCCCAAACGCCGTTATTCTGCTTAGTCTGGGTTGCTGTTAAGG
>CAJNIZ010023269.1:0-24104 GCA_905231905.1 Symbiodinium pilosum | reverse complement strand
CAGTGCTTGCTGTGTGGCTTTGCCACCATCTTTTTTACAGTTCTTGCTGTGTGGCTTTGCTCCTATGCTATCTGCAGTGCTTGCTGTGTGGCTTTGCCCCTATCTTGTTTACAGTGCTTGCTGTGTGGCTTTGCCCCTATCCTGTTTACGGTGCTTGCTGTGCGGCTTTGCCCCTATCCTGTTTACAGTGAGTGGTGTGTGGCTTTGCCCCCATCTTGTTTAAAGTGCTTGCAGTGTGGCTTTGCCCCTATCTTGTTTCCAGTGCTTGCCCCTATCCTGTTTCCAGTGCTTGCTGTGTGGCTTTGCCCCTATCTTGTTTACAGTGCTTGCTGTGTGGCTTGGCCCCTATCTTGCTTGCAGTGCTTGCCCCCATCCTGTTTACACTGCTTGCCCCTATCCTGTTTACAGTGCTTGCCGTGTGGCTTGGCCCCTATCCTGTTTGCAGTGCTTGCTGTGTGGCTTTGCCCCTATCCTGTTTGCAGTGTTTGTTGTGTGGCTTTGCCCCTATCCTGTTTACAGTGCTTGCTCTGTGGCTTTGCCCCTATCTTGTTTACGGTGCTTGCTGTGTGGCGTTGCCCCTATCCTGTTTACAGTGCTTGCTGTGTGGCTTGGCCCCTATCCTGTTTACAGTGCTTGCTGTGTGGCATTGCCTCTATCCTGTTTATGGCGGCTTAAGTTTGGAGCTAACTTTGCAGCAATGCCAACAAAACGTCATCAGCAATCCCAAAGTTTAGGGTTTTGGGTTTCGATCTTCCTCTAACTACTTATACTGTATACCCCAGATGCTGTGTTCCTATCAGATAGGCGCCCTACACATTACAAGCCCAGGAAGCTCGCACATGTATTATATGTTTGTATTAATACCACGAACAAGCCCGGCTTACCTTTCATTGTCCTTTTGATTCTTCATTACCCAGAGTACATAGGCACCTGAACCCAAAAAGAGAAAATGAACCCGTAAATCCTGAACCCTGAATACTAAGCCCTGAACCGTCGTGAACCTTAAGCCCTAAACTCTACATCCAAAAACCCTAAATCCTAAACCCTAAATCCTAAGCCCTGTATCCTAAGCCCTAAATTCTAAAGCATAAAACCCCTAACCCTAAACCCCTAAACCCCTAAACCCTACATCATCCCCAATGTTGAGCACCTCGGTGTTCTCCGCGTCAGGCATCGGAGCTGGTGTAGAGGCCTGCAATCGGAGGAAGCTGGAAGGGCTCACTTAAGACTTTTGGGATTAGCAAATAGGGTTTTGGTGTTGTCTAGTGTAGAAGCCGACATAACCACCAAAATCATATGGAGCTCAATTTGAGCTACCTTATGCTGAAGTTAGGCAAGGAATCTAGGACGGCAATCTTGGGAATTATTCAGTCTTCTACACTTTGGTTTTAGCGTTAGGGCGCTGTTTGAGTTGTCAGTGTTTAGGGGTTGGGGTCTACGTTTTGCGGCCTTGAGGTAGGCTTAGCTTTGTGGCGCAAGATTCAGGATTTGTCGAGGTTCGAGGGAACTCCAAAACAAGCCTAAACAAGGCTGCAAATTCATGAAGGGCACCTTCAATTCATGACAGTCCACAATCTGCCGAAAATCCCAGGATCCAAGCTTAGTAGTCCAAGGTGTTTTGACTTTTCGAATAGGCATTCAATAGATACGAGGTTGTGCAAATTCTGGTCTCTTTTTTAGGTACCCTGTATATCAGCGGCTGCAGCCTACTCGGAACCCCAATCAGACGCATAAGTTCGGACAAGCCCCACTATAATCCTCCACGTTTGATTGCATGCGGTGAGACGGCTGTTTCACTGCCAGCTATCCTCAAACCTTCCTTCCCTAAACCCTAAACCCTAAATCCCTAAACCCTAAACTGGTTCCCAACCCCCCCCCTCCCCCGTTGCCCCCCTAACCTCCCCCGCTTCCTGAGCCCTGCAGCGAACTGAGAGCTCCAGGCCTACAACTTAGCATATGAAGGGTTTAGGGTTTAGGGTATTTCTTGGGATACGTGTCAATGTAAGGGGATATATAAGGATAATGGAAAAGAAAATGGAAACTACTATCTAGGGTTAAGGGTTTGTGGTTTAGGGTTAAATAAAGGTTATATTCAGATAGTGGAAAAGAAAACGGAAACTATTATATTATATAGAGATTTTTCGGGGTTATATAGGGATAGTGGAAAAGATAGCATAGCGGGATAATGGGAAAAATAGTAACTATTATATTATATGGGGGGGTGTATTTAGTATTGGGTGTATGTTGGGGATATACTGTGATGGCTTGCTGCTCAACAACCGCCCCTTCCACCACCCCCTTTGCAAGCTCACCTGAATCGGCCTAACTTGCTCTACGCAAATACGCGGAATGGAAAGGAAACCTTCCTTGGGTGGTTGGGGGTGGCGGTTCAGGGTAGAGTAGTTGGGAAAGTTATAGCGTGTCCATACTAATATGGAATTAACTGCCCAACCCTCATATTAAATATGCGACCCAAATTCTAAGGTCTCTTGTGTGAAGCACTTAAGGTTGGGGGTGGGCGGGGTCTATGCAATATGAGCTATAGTCTAAACTCCTAGCATCCCCCTTTATAACTCTGTAGTCCTCTATATATAACCCTGTTTCAGAAGTTTAGACTATAATACCTGACCTTCCCACGCCGGCATTTTCAGATAGAAGCACGCAAGCCGCGATGAAAGACGCAGCGGATGCAAATCAGTCTGAGCGATTACAGATGCAAGGCACAATCCTCTTGTCCTGCGAGAGCATAATATCTAATTGGCGTCTGTTGCGCGCAATCTGGTGCTTTCCCAAGATAGGGGGAACCCAATACAGATCCCCAAATACTATATTGTTATATCACAAAATAGATATATCAGTATAACCCTTGTTATAGGATGGTACCCTTAACTACCCCCCCATATCATCCAGGAGAGCCTGCTGAGGCAGTTTTGCCGTGAGGTTGCGCCTTGAAGCCATTCACAAGAAGTTTCTGATCATCAGACAGACTGTGGGTGGCTGTCGAAATTATAGTCCCTTTCTGGGTGCCCTAAATGTTAGGTGTCGTATTATAACAGGGATCCAAAAAGGGACCATAATCTGGACAACCACCCATGTGTCTTGAGATGTTTGCAGACGTTGCAAAGCCCTGGGGACATAAACCCGCAATCCTAACAATGTCCGGCCGCGACGAGATCCTACCCAGCAGAGACATCCCGAAGCAGCCAAACGACTGTTGCGCGGCATGCATGCTTCTAGGTAGAGGCATCCAGCAGCAACTGAAGAACTTCCGTGTGGCCTGCCCGCGACGCCGCCAGTATCGGAGTGTCGCCATGTACTGTGGCCCTATCCTTGTCAGCAGAGGCAGCCAGAAGCAACCGAACAACTTCCGTGTGGCCTGCCTGCGAGGCTGCAAACATCGGAGTTTCCCCACAGATTGTAGTCCTATCCTTGTCAGCAGATGCCGTCAGAAGCAGCCGAACGACCTCCGTGTGGCCTGCCTGCGCGGCTGCAAACATCGGAGTTTCACCATCAGACGCCCAAGAATCGGTGGCCCGATCCTTGTCTGCACCAAACTCCAGCAGCAAACGAACGACTTCAGACTGGCCGCCAAGCGAGGCTACAAAAAGCGGAGTTTGTCTGCGCGCCTTGGCCTGGTCCTTGTCCGCAGAGGCCCTCAGAAGCAGCCGAACGACTTCAAAGTGACCCTTCTGTGAGGCCGCCAGCAATGGAGTTTCGCCATAACTGTTGGCCCTATCCTTGTCAGCGGAAGCCTCCAGCAGAGCCCGAACGACTTCCAAATGGCCACCCTCAGAGGCTAGGAACAAAGGGGTGGCGCGCCGCCCGTAGTCGACCCTATGTTGGTCAGCATTGAACTCAAGCAGTAGCTGAACGACTTCCAAGTGGCCTTTCTGCGCGGCTATGGAAATTGGAGTAACATTAGCACGATCTGGCTTGTCTTTGTCAGCCGAGACCTCCAGCAGCAGCTGAAGGACTGCCAAGTGGGCTTCTGACGAGGCTGTGCGCATGGGAGTTGCCCCCCACTCGTCTGTCTTATCCTTATCAGCAGACGCCTCCAGCAGCAGGCGGGCAGCATCAACGCAGCCAGAGGCACACGCAGCGTGCAAAGGTGGGATCCAAACTTCATGATCCCAATCAGAGTCTTCAGACTCCAAGTCCAAGTCAGGATCCTGTGGTCTTTGCAAGAGCTGCTCCATCTTGAGGATGTTGCTTTGGCAGGCAGCTTCTTGAAGTTCTCTGATTTGGTCTTGCGAACTGGCTTGGAATGCCTGGAATATGACTTGAATATCCATTGCCCCTTCCCGCACAACATCATCTGACAGGATAACACCATTCGGAAGCAACAATCTTTGCCTGAAGCGTGGATGACCGTAGAGATGCTGCAAGTGCCGCTTGACGGCAAGAAACGTCAACGGTTGCTCGTCTTTGGTCATCTGTTGCAAGTCCTCAATCTGCATGGCGAGGCAATCCTCGCCCGAAGCTCTGTGGACACGTAGCATGGTCACATAAGCCTGTAGCGCTCTAGACAATTCAGGGTCTAGGGCAGATAGCTTCCATATATTCAGGGCCTCGGGACATGTAGCCCTAGATAACCCACATATCCCTGTACTATAGAGCCCTAACATATAATCCCTTGTACCACAATATGAGTCATGGACTAAACTCCTAGTATCCCCTTAATAAGCCCTATATTACTCTCCTATATAAATAATCCCTACATATCCCTCTTTAGGGCATTTAGATTATAGCTCATATACCCCCATAAAGTGTCAGACATGTGAAGCAACATGCATGGCTGCCCAAAAGCCCGTTAGGCAGTAGAATGACAAGGCTCGGCAGCTGGAGTGTCTATGAAGGTAACCCTAAAGCCTAAATCCTAAGCAACCCAAAAAAACCGAATGCATGCCACATGCACACCAAGAACCAAAGCACAAACTATATGTCCCCACATGACCCTAAAACGGCTGGACCCAATAGCACTAGATATGGATTGCCGAAACTTCTTTAGCGGGCGCCTTATCTCCAGGAAGGAAACCCAAACTGGTCCCCCCTAAGCCCTAAACCCTAAAACCCTAAGCCCTAGATACCCTGGCGTCCTTGGGGTTGAGGGCTGAAGGCTTCGTTGTTCATATTGACCGTTTTCACAGGCCTATGTTCACTTAGGCTCAGACAGGCCAACCAACATATGATTGAAGGCTTCAATTAAGGCATGATGGGTACGCCGCTCATTCTATTTCCTACAAAGCCCTGTGCACAGATATTCCCAATCCAGCCCTATACGTGAGTTTGTCCCAAAAACAACTTTCCAAGTGGACCTTTCGGAGCCAGGTGTCCATGTTATATACCAACAAGCACTGTACTACCCAGACCCCTGGGAGGATCTAAAAATTAGACCCCCTATATAAACCCTATATAACCCCTATATAATGCTTATATTAATATAACTTCCCATATGGTTCTAGGGGATCTAATTTTTAGATCCTTTTGGGGGTCTGGGTAGAGCCACTCTCCAAAAAGGCACCTCGAATTTTCTATCACAAAACACTACACTCCTCTGGTAGGACCCATAATAGTTTTCATGATGCCTATAAACCCTACACAACCCAAATCGCTGAATCCCGATCGATAGAGAAATTATAACCTCCAACCCCCAGTTCTGAATCCCCAGAATTCCTGAAGCCAAATTCCAAAATCCTGTGAAGCCTTCCTTGTTGCAAATCACCTCCCATAAGGCTTTGCAGAAGACTGGGTCGCTGTTAAGGAGCTTAAATGAAGTTACTATAATGGGGAAACCCTACTATGTGCGATATACCCATATTTGTGTCTTAGGGTAATTTAAGTTGCTTTAGCAGGAACGCAGAAGAACCTCTGTATCTGCCCAGCGCATTTGATGTTCCGCTGCTCTTCCATTTGGTTCTTCATGATACTAGCCCCTGTAAACCCTAAGCCATGTACGTGCATAATCTGTCCTTTTTAAGAAGAAGGACCGGAGGTATCCATCTCTCTCTCCATGTTCCTTACATGTGATGCTCTGTTCTTCTAAGCTACCTGGCCCCTATACCCTGATCTCAAACTTCCCTACAGACTCCCCATTAGAATGCAACCTCAAAAATGTCCCTATCCAAGCCGAGGAACCTGCAAATACAATTGGCTCCTAAATTTGCCAGGTCAAGCGCGAGACCTACCCTGAACTCTGAACCCACAACCCTAGAGACCCTAAACCCTAAACCCGGAACCCTAAACTCTTGAACCCCAAACCTTATAGACCCTAAACCCTAAACCCGGAACCCTAAACTCTGAACCCCAAACCGTATAGACCCTAAACCCTCAACCCAAAATCTGCCAACGTCTGGCCTGCTCCTGTCCGGCTTTGGGCGCACTGGCCGCCTGCTTCGGAGGTTGCCGATGGATGTACTTAGGTTTAGGGTAGAGAGCTTCTTGTTGAAGGATTATAAACCTAGACCCTCCTCCTACCCTCTATTGGGGCCTAAGTACCTACTATTAGGGACCCTATATCCCCAATTAAAGGTACAAGGAGGGTCCTGGAATTCTAGGGTTTATACAATTTTTGGGGCTGTACCATCTCTAGGGACTCGGGGGTGTCATTTATGCAAATGTCAAAAGTTCGTGGAGGTTGGAAATGCATTAAAAACACTGTTTAATCCAAAGCTGCGGGTGTGTCCTGAAACCCTATAAATTGCAAACCCTGATTCCCGAACCCCAAGCCCATGACTTTCATAAGCGAAAGAACACTGGGTGCCAAGCCCAAGAACTGCCCCAACACTGTGAGAATGAGTTGGAGTGGCTGATTGATTCCCAAGAGATTCGAAAAGCTACAAAATCCCTCTCTCATGTACCTTAGGCATAGTACCTGACATTCGGCCCAACAACTGCTAAGAGCCTTCCACTACCTGCCCCCAAAAAGAACCCTCAATTTTTTTGAAATGCTCAACCCCGGTTAACCCCTAGATTCCAAAAGTTACCAGCCCTTTTTCCAGTCTCTATTAAGAACCATACACCCTTAACCCTGAACCTGAAACTCTGAAATGTCATAAAATCCCAAGTCCTCATAACCCCCAAGCCCTACACTGCAAACCCCAAATCCACAGACCCGGAAGCGTTAACCCCTGCACAGTAATAAATCCTACGCCCAGATTCCAAAAACCTCTCTCTATACAACTCCGAAACCCTAAGCCCTGAATCCCAAGCCCGAAATCCCCAATCCCCAAACCCCCAAAGTCCACAAATCCTGTACTTACATTGAGCCCCAAAGTCTGTAAATATAATCTACATTGGGCTATCAGGATCCCTACCCCAAACCCTAAACACTCGCCTGCATTGGGCGATCTGGATCACTAGGGGGTTCCTGTACCCTATACAACTTGTAATATGTCCCTTATAACCCCTAAATATCCCCTATATAGTATGGTAGTTTCCATTTCTTTTCCACTATCCCAGTATATCCCCGATATATCCCTTTTATGGACCCCTATGTATCCCTCTTAGTTCTGAGCGTGGCCTTCAGCGTGGCGCTGCGAGCTGCAGCTCGTGCGGCGCGGCTGGTGATCTCAGCAAAATGAGGTTTAGGGGCTTTGGATTTTGGGGTTTTAGGGGGATTAGGATTTAAGGGTATAGGGCTTGCGGTAGCAAATCGATCTTAGGTTTCAAGGTTTGGGAATTGGGCTTGGGACTAGGAACTACACGTGGCTTCCAACAAACAATTCTGCTCTTTGGGGAGTCTTATAGTCAAGAATGTAGAGCTGTACTGGTAGAGGGAGGCCTCCATCTCTAACAGTTTGTAAACATTACCTACATTGAGCTATCTGGACCCAATGCACTTGGACACTGCACGGGACGAGGGCCAACAAAACGTTGTTTGGAGGCATAGGGCTTGGGAGTTGGGGCTCAGAGCTTACAGGAATTGAGGGGCTCGGGCTTCGTGCTTGCACGATCTATAGTGTAAACTTCTAGCATACCCCTTAATAATTGCTATAATAGTCCCACCACTTATAGAATCCCCCTTTTAGGAGTTTAGACTGTAGCTCATGGGTTGGGGATTGGGATTGTTGGTTTTCGGCCTAAGGCTTTTAAGGCATGGCGTTCCGCGTTGGCCATTTTCCTGGTCCTTGAAATCCCGCAACATGGGAATCATGCAGGGTTAAACACATGAAGGTTCATTGGACTTAAGCAATGTGGAAGAGCAAGCAAGTTCAAGGTTTACAAAGTGCGGCCTTCAAGTGCAGAACTCGAGTTCCTTGATTCCGTATGTAATCCCTAACATGTACCCAGTAGTGGGTTGGGCTTGGGTTGTCATGGCTAGGTGTCCGATGAGTTGCATGGAATAGAAACTTGTACATGTATTCGAAGGAGCTGGTCGCAACGCCAAGCGGATTTCTGGTAGGCGTGGTGCTGTGTAGGATCTGGGGGGCACAGGGTGTAGCGTGAGGGGGTTGGGGTTCAAGGTGGGGGTTTCCTTTTGTGGCCTTGTCTGGAGGTCTGGCACGACATGGGACTTTGCTGAATGAAGTAACCTAGGGACCCAAGGGATGTACAAGGGGTTCTAACAGCATTATCGGGGTACCCTAAGCCCTTAAACCCTGGACCAAAAATCCTAAACCCCAAGTCCCTAGCCCTGAACCCTATAAACCCTGAACCCTATGCACGCCAAAAACCCTAAACCCTAAACCCTAAACCCTAAACCTCTCTTATCACATAGCAATTTAAACCCTAATGCGGGGGTGGCCAAAACCGTAAACTGCGGGGGTGGGAAACTCCCAACTTCTTTTCGTGCACTGGGCCCGAAACTGCATCGAAGGGCACGAATTGACGGGGCTCCGGACCTGGCAGAACAAATAGGGCCTATAGGGTTTAGGAGTTTAGGGCTTAGGGTTTAAGGTTTAGGGATTAGAGAGCGGAGTTTGTATGGATTAGGGCGAAACTACGCGCTTACCTATCAACTCTTGGGATTAGGTTTAAGGGGTTCTTGGGGCCTAAGTACTGTATTGAAAAGAATGAAGAATCAAATGGAAAAGACAATGGAAAATGACATGGCATCAGAGGCTATAAGGTTAGTATGAGGATTGTATTGTCGGGCCTAAACACTTAGAATAGTCTCTTGGCGTATGCTGAACTGAAGCCATAAAAGGACTCTGAGGGATAAGCAATAATCCGTTCCCATCATACTTCTGTATACAATAGTGTAGACTCCTGATTCATACGCCCCTCCCTTAATAGGGATTCTAACAGGCATCCTAATATTGAGGCCTGTAAAGGAGGGGGCTTTTTTTTATCACGAGTCTAATTACATTACCTACACCTCCCACATGCCCACAATACGCGCCCATGTTGAGGCCTGAGGTTTGTGAGAGGCAAGGAAAAAGAGCGTAAGGCTTCGCAATGAAGGCCAAGTGCTGCAGCTTTTGGGCAGGGGGCTGAGGCTCTGGGGCCGAGGGTTTAGGGGTTATATAGGGGTTATATAGGGGTTATATACGGATAGGAGACAAAATGGAAACGTTTAGGGATTCAGGTTGTCATTTGTCGGGGTACCAAAGCTCCCAATCTTGAGGCGCCTCTCATCAAAGGTTGCGCTGCGTCGAGAGTTCAAGTAGTGATTCCCGTCACCCAGGAATCAAGTTCCGGGCCCATAGCCCAAGATTGATTATCACACGACCCACTCATAGTGGTAAATACTCCGTGCATTCGATTAATCATGTGGGATTGGGGAGATTGTTGTTACACGAGGGACAAACTGCAGGAACAAACTTCCTACATTACTGCAGGGGCCTAGATTTCCAAAAAGACACGGCTTTGCAGCCCGTGATGCTATGGCTATAGGGGCTGCTCTCGAAATTACGGGCCTCTTTTGGTTAGACTGCATTATGGCACCAAATATTTCGGGGTACCCGTAATATTCTTGGAACTACCCATAACTCTGTACAGACTACAGACGGACAACACCCGGAATCAGGCTTCAACATTCGGACTCCTTTTCTGGGTTGCTGTTAAGGAACATAGAAAACCATAGCATGGGTATAAAGAACATACTAGGCCTCCCTTATTATGGTAACTTAGCTTAAGTTCTTTTATAGCAACCCAGGTTTGGGCAGGCCCTGCAGTCTGCAATGAGAGCGCCTGTGGGGACAGCTTAGGGTCTGGGACTTACCTGTGACCCCAATTACCTACAGCTTTATGGGTTTTACCTACTAATTAAAAGGTAAATTACTATTAAAATGTCGGTAATTGGGGTTACAGGTAGGGCCTGAAGATTTGTTGTGCAGTTTAGGGTTTAGGGTAAGTTCAGGTTCAGGGTTTAGGGTTTAGCGGAACTTGTGTACTTAAAACCTGTGGAGAAATGCGCATCTATTACTCTCCATTGAACATGTCCAAAAAAAAGGGTGCCCCTCAACACAAAACCCCTGTAAGTTATAGTCAAAAGTCTGCGTATCCCCCTTAGTAGCCCATATAACAGTCCTCCATATTCTCCTTTGTATGTAACCCCCTTTGAGGAGTTTAGACCCTAAACCCTAAACCCCATGTACCCCCACTTTAAGGAGCTTAGACCCTAAACCCTGAACCCTATGTAACCCCCTTGAATTCAAGAAGGTCAGACTATGACTCCTATGGCGGCAATGTGGTCGGCTGGCTCTGAAGTCGTGCGCTGCCAGGACCCTCGGGCCGGATGCTGTCCTTCGGCGAAGGCCTCAGGACGAAACGACGCTGTTTCGGGTTTAGGATTTAAGGTTTAGGGCTTAGGATTTAAGGTTTAGGGTTTAGGATTTTTAGGTTTAGGATTTAAGGTTTAGGGTTTAGGATTTAAGGTTTAGGGTTCAGGGCCCCAAACCTAATTGCCCTAGACCTCCCGTCAGGGTTCTATTTACATAACCCAGTAGCCTACTGCACCCTAAACCCTAAACCCCATAAACCCTACGTAGCTGGGAGCCCTAGGGTTGTTTATGCTTTGGGGAATGTGCGGGGCTTAAGATTCAGGGTCTCTCGACTAATCTGTACCTTGACTTAAAAAGTCGGTGAAAGCATGGCCCAAATCCCTCAAACAAGTAGCCTAGGGCTTCCCACAACTCAAAGTGCAATCTGCAAGTGAACCCCGCCATCAAACTTCTGAATCTTCGTCGGTCCATGCCCTTGAGACCACCCAAATGATCAGAGACCACCCGAATGACCATAGACGCGGTTGATGGTTCAGGGTTTAGGGTTCAGGGTCCCTGCACTTGGTGCTTCGTTGCTCCATATCACCCACACGTTCTCATCCTACGCGCATGTTTTTTAAAGCTAAAAACGTGCCTAAACTCGACCATCCTTGCCTGCAGTTTCCAGGGAATGAAGGAATGCAACAGAGCTCAGAAACTCCTGTACTCTTGGAGAGTATACAAAGCCTACGATAAGATTCCATCCTCCATTCCGTATTAGCAACCACCATGTACCAAGTGTGCCCCTAAATGCCCTGCGCAAGAGCTCAGAGCGCGACGGTTGCACAGCAAGTGGCACTTCTTGTACCAGAGCGCCACCCTGAAACTTGCCGGTGCTTTAGGGGGAGCGGGGGAGGGACAATAGGTGCTGTCGCAGGGGACTACAGAAGGATTTCTGTGCGATCCGGTCTCCACCCCCTTTGAAGCACCAGTACAGACAGCTGTGGTGGATGGAGGTAAACCTCACTAACTACACATCCCAACATGATGCACCTTCTATTGTAGGCTGTTGCAAGATTTGCAATGGAGCGGAGCTGCCTAAGTTCATATGCCTTATGCGGAGGGGCCTTATTGGTACCCGCATGGTGCTGCTTTGCTTGGCCCTTACGGTGCAACTGTGCTTGCATCCTTTAAAAAGCGGCAGTGATTTTAGGGAAGGTATTCGCTCTGCTCAGGGTCATGGGTATATTCACACTGTTTAGGATTAAGTTCATGGCTCTGGGGTAGCAGTAGCCCAGAACATGATTCAGACCGACTCTCAAGTAAAACACTTGTTTGAAGACAAAGAAAAAGAGAACTGCTACAAAAGCATCTGATGCTCACGGTAAAGTACACCGTGAAGGTTGCCCGAGGGCGGTCGAACCTTCATTGAAATCTCCGCGCAGTCTGGTTTATTTGTCCACACCAATAGCACCCCTAAACCCTGAACATGAAGCCCTACACCCTAATCTCCCTAAACCCTGAACATGAAACCCTAAACCCTGAACTCCCCAAACCTTGAACATGAAAGCTCAAATCGTGGATCAGCTTCAGGGTTCGGCATTGGCATGACGGGTTGCCCAGCCTTCACAGGCGTTGAAGCCGGTGATGAGACCTGTACAGGGGCACCGAGGTATCTCCAAGGGTCCAAGGTTAACCCTAGGGATCCAACAGTACAAATATTACCCGGCCCCAAAGACTGTAAATATTGCCTACATTGGGCTATTTGGATCCCTTCAGTAAGTACTTAGAATTAAATGAGCTAGAGGGGGTTATATATGGGATTATATAGGGGACCATCATGTATTACACCACGAAGCCCTGAGTGTAGAATCGCTGAAACGATTCTGCATGTTGAGCTTGTTCTCAGGGTTCCATTTGCTGGACAGTGGACATTGCTACTTCTCGAAGTCAAGATCCTCCCACCGCTACAGGGAACCGCAAACAGTGCAACAAATTGCAAGGAGAGAAGCTCTCGCGGCAATCTTGCCCTGCCTGTGTGGCTGGACTGAGCACGACCTTGGCCCCTGGCACCAGAGCACCAAATGTGTCGGGGTTCAGGGTTTAGGGTAAGGATGCATAATGGAAAAGAAAATGGAAACTACTGTTAGAATAGCGTATATATTGGGGATGTAGTAGTAAAACAAGGACTATATGATATACTAAATACTCCTTGTATTGGGTTGAGGGCATGGGGCAAAAAGCGGATCCCCTAGTTTTGGGGCGCGCTGTGGCTTGCAAGACGGAGGGCTTGACCAATCTAGAAGGACACTCCGCTCCATGAAACACCAGTAATACTAATATAATAGTAACTGAGGAATAATAATGATCCGGGATATGATGATAGCAGTAGACTAATGATATAGTAATACATTCGTAGTAAAGTAACAACAGTCATATAGCAATATAATGATAGCGGCAATTTAGTCATGAAAGTTGTGCGAGAGACTTGTCAGCTTGAAATCCTGAAGGGTTGAACGCATGCTTGTCTGATATATATCCTGCTTTGGAACCTGGGCAAATATCTTTTTGGGTTAGGTTTAAGAGCTGGGTGCTATCGTGTTACCCACTTGTAAGGTCCAGGTAGATGTTAGGGCCTAGGGTTTAGGGTTTAATGTCTAATATGGCCCGATTACCAGGACTTTGGGCGAGACGTGCTTCTTTATCTGGATCCCCTGTCTCCCCCAAATTAGGGTTTAGGGCTTACTTTGTTTGATCTAGTATTTCCAGGGTCTATATTGGGGTTCCCCTATTGATCGAAGCTACCATGATATGGAACTCCTTTTCATGGTTCTGTACCGAACGATATCACAATCTACCCCGCCCCCAGACCAGCATGGAACCCATGCACTTGTTGCACGCTACAGTGGCGCCTTTCCAGGTTCCATTGGCAGTTTTGTTCGCAGCATGACATACATGATCAGACACTGTATACTCCCCTTATAATCCCTGCATACCCCCGAGGTCCCCTGCGAACCCCTTTTTTCGGGAAACTCGCATGTTAGTTTGGTGGAGTGTGTCTGTGCGTGTGTGTCTGAGCCCTGTAAAATTTGGGAGCTGAGGACGTGAGTCCAATGAGCAAGAGAAGGCCAGCACATGCTACTGCTGAGCTAGATTCCTGCCAGGACACTTTGAGGCCTAAGTATGCACCATGTCAGTAATTCGACCCGTGGAATATTAGGGTATGGTCCTATTGGACTAAAAGCGTAGCTCCAACCATTTTTTTCGAGGGAGTGCAAGAAACTGGCCTGGAGGAACGACGCCGGTTGGCCAACCCTTGGCACATTCACAGCTCAGGCTCTTAACCCGCACAAGGGTTCCGGCACACACAATTGGGAGAGAGTCTTCGAGTTGGACATCTAGGGGGGGTAAGAGACTATACAATCTAGCCCCAAACCTGACTAGTGATCAGTAAAGAGTGTTTAGAAAAGGGTCTCGATGGCATTCACATGTACTCCACAACAATATGTTTGCGTTCATTCCGCAATTTCTTGCCAACCTCTGGAATTCCTCCCTAACCAGTGGCAGTAAGCCCCCAACACCCTGCCAGGCTTGGGAAGCTTTTCGGGTCCTCCGTGGGTGCTCTTTCGCGGGTGACTGCTGGCATTGTCTGTACACCAAGATGCCTTAAACAAGGATCTTACGAGATCTGACTGAAGGAACGCAGGGTCTTCAGGGCATCGTCACTTGGAGGGTCAGGGGGACTTAGCAATTAGGTTAATAGCCCCAATAAATCCCAGCTATCCCTATTATTAACCAAGTTGCTAAGTACCCCTGACGCTCCAAGTAGGTGGTACACATGGGAGCAGTATGAGCTTGTCTGCAGTCATTCTGGAGGATTTGATAAATTGTGAATGATAATGCAGACCCCCTAATTAATAAACCCCCTCCCCTTCATGGGGAGTATAATAGGGATCCTAATAATAAGGCCATTCAAAAGAAGGGTTTAATCACGGGTCTACATCAGGCCGTGCCGCCCTCCCTGCTACTGGACGTAGGGATCTGGGCTTTCGTCTTGCAGTTCTGCCAGGAGACGCGGGGAAAGTCTTGCCCGAGACTATACGTAAAATGTTGAGTACTACTGATTTTCGTTTGACGCATGCAAGTGACGTTATTCTTGAAATGCAGAAAGGCAAGAACAAAGATGTCGTGCTCGATGATAGCACCGGTTGCTGAATCGCAGGGAATAGCTTCCCCGAACACGGAGCTACATGTTAGTGCAGTCTCTCCGGCATATAGACCCTGAAGTCTACAACCAGGTTCTGAACACTAAACCTTTAGTACACACTGCTCTTACATGCGCAACCCCGAAGTCGATCACGTGGTAGACTTAATAAGAGAGCCCCTTGGAAGGAGGGTGCCTTTGTAGGCCCTGTCGAACCTTTATGACACTCCCTGCAAAAACCCCGTTGCGAGGTCCCTGATTTTTGGACCCTAAACCCTGAACCCTCACCCCATTCATGGACCTTCGCGCTCCATATTAATCTGGGCTTGCTCCAGTTACCAGTATGACGAAATCCTGTTGCTCATCCCGTGTTCGTACTAGGGCAACTTGATCCCTAAATACCCAGCTGTAGAGTAAATAGCAAAGTCTGAACCCAAAGCCCAAAACTCTAAACCCCACACCCTAAACCCTAAGCCCTAAACCCTAAACCCCACACCCTAAACCCTAAACCCCACACCCTAAACCCTAAACCCTTAAACTGGAGCTGAGATTTCTGCCAGAGGCATCTGCTGAAACTGCGCAGCTGGCAGGACCTGTCAAAGGACGCCAAGCACCCTGAGGTATAGCAATCGGGTTTAGGGTTTAGGGGTTTAGGGTTTTAGGGTTTTAGGGTTTTAGGGTTTTAGGGTTTCGGGTTACAGGGTGTATGGTTTAACGGGAGCTATAGGAATATGAGGTATAGAAGTCCTCATGAGACATGAAAGCTTTCGGGTTCAGGGTCTATGGTATATGAGAGACCCGACCCTAGGGCTCCCTGTTACTTAAATAGTAGGTTACTGTTGGGTCCTGGCCCCCTGCATTAACAGTCTATAATAGGGCTCATATTAAGGGCTATATATTAATTAGTATATTATAAGCATTATCCAACTGTTAATGAGTGGGGGCAGTACCCAAGGCTCCTGGGCTATGTAACTTGGAGGTTTTTATTTAGGTAGCTGGAGCCCTAGGGATAAGGAATTTGAGGTTCGCAAGGAATGTTTGGTGCATAAGGCAAAATTAGCATGTATACGAGGTATGCAAAGCGGTTAGTAGGCAATTAGTGGCTTGGGACTACGCTTGGGACTAATAGCTCAGGGTTGAGGGCTTCGGATCTTCTTCGACATACTTTGAAGGGTTACCCTAAACCCTAAATAGTAGTTTCCATTTTCTTCTGTATTATCCCCCCAAGACTATCCCAATATATTATAGTATATAACATAACCCTAACTGGGATTTTGCATTATCCCCCCAATAGTATCCCTATAATACATAATCTCTGGTTGAGGCTCAGCTATGCCCTCCCTTAATTAGTGAGGGCATGGAGGCACCTTCAGCCTCCATGAACCTGAATCCCTAAAACCCTGAGACCCTTAAGCCCTTAACCTTTAAACCGCAAGCCTTAGATTCTAGACCCTGAACCTCCGAACCTTAAACCTGGTTTCTTAGGACTGCTTTTTTCGGGACAGGAATTTGCTGTGGGGTTCCTCGTCAAGTTTACCTTCAACCCTAAACCCGAAATCCCATGCCCCCGAATTGTCTCTCGGGCTCAGTATATCAGACCTATTATTTTGATTGTTTATGCGTTGGCGACAAAGGCATTGTTGAAACCAGTTTTTAATTTCTCTTTAGGCACAAAAGGACTCTGAAGGTTTAAAGCCGTCATAGTACCCCAGAAAAAACGGGCGCAGGAGCCTCCACGTATCGACGCAGAAGCTTTACGTTCGAGGGCTGCTAGATGTACACCGAAAGCATGTCAGAAATGGCCAAACTCCATGGGTACAAGGGTGCTGGAGGCATGAAACCAAAACCCGAACCCCAAAGCTTGCAACGTTAACCGCAGACCCGCAAGCCAAAGCTCGAAACCCCGAGCAAGAACTCTGTCTCAACCATACCTGAACAAATCCTAAGCCCGAAAACCGTAAACCCTAAAACGTAAGCCCTAACAGGTGTAGAGTAATGGCTTCTTGGCTTTCTACTTTTAGGGTTCACGTAAAGCTAAACCCCTGTATCCTTTCGAGGCCCCAGCCGGTCGGTATGCCGTCGCCAGGCGCGGTGCCGGAGCCACTGGGGAACTCGCCCCCTGCCTTGCGGCTATTGGGGTTGAAGCATTATACTCCCCCTAAACCCTAAATAGTAGCTTCCATTTTCTTTTCCATTATCCCCATATTACCCTATATTCTATCTATACTTAAGGGGGACTGTAGTTTGAATTATAGTCCCCCTTAAGTAGAGGGCTTTGGGTATATTATAAGAAGACCCCCCGTATTAAGGGGGGACTGTAGAGTTTAGGGTTTTGAGGCGTGGGGTTTAAGGTATTTAGGGTCTAGGATTTGGAATTTGGGGTTTAGGGTTTGGGGTTTAAGAGTCTGGATTTGCGGCTCGGAGCTGTCGGGTTTAGGATCAAGAGTTGAGGGTTAAGGGCTTCGGGTTTAAGGGTTCAGGGTTTAAGGGGTGTAGGGTTTGGGGGTTTAGGGTTTAAGGGGTGTAGGGTTTAAGGGTTTAGGGTTTAAGGGTTTAAGGGGTTTAGGGTTTAAGGGTTTAGGGTTTAAGGGGTGTAGGGGTTAAGGGTTTAGGGTTTAAGGGTTTAAGGTTTGTCTAGGGTTTAAGGGTTTAGGGTGTGGCTTTAGGGTAGACTGGCTTTTAAGAATCGATCGAATGCAATACCGGTCCAGAAGCCCTTGAGGAGTACATTTATAAACTTTACACACCCGAAGGGTACAGTGCTCGTAGACAGGAAGCTCCAGGGATGGACAAAGCAACAATAACCCCCTCCCCCTGAAATACTCCGTTGGTGTGTATTATGATATATAGGGCATATTCAATACTGGGGGGGAGGAGGGGATTCATGAACCACAACCCTTGTCTTGCCGAGTTCGTTTGTGAAACGGTTGCACAGCCCAGCCTTCATTTAGTCTTTCGAATGTTTTTCCCATTCGATTTCCGTTACGGCAGCCTTGACAGCGACCCAGTCTGAAGTGCTAAAGGCAACCAATATATGGTAGTTATGGTAGTTTTGCCAACAAGGGGACCCCAATATAGACCCAAAATACTATATTCCTTACTATAGGGACCCCCAAAATGGTACCCCTAATTTTGGGAACCCCCCATATGCTCTAATGCTGAAAACGCTAGCACACCTAGGCTCTGACGTGCTTCAAGTTTAGGGCCAACTTATAGTCCCCCCCAAGTAGATAGAATATGGGGTATATGGGGATCCTATTATAATATACCCAAAGCCATATTCTATCTACTTAAGGGGGACTATATCCCCACAGAAGCCCCTGAATCCTGCACGACCACAGAAGTATTTCCCACGAAGGTATCCCGCATGAAGAATCTCTGAGGTACGTACTCTACAAACCGGGTAAGGTATAAGGCCCTAGGTAAACGCTATAAACCTAACCCTGCATCTTAGGCCGAAAGCCCAGGGCACCTAGCCCTAAACCCCGGAACCTAGACCTTAAGTATTAAGCCAAAGCTCCAAAACCTGGACCCTCAGGGGCAAGTTGGGCTTCGTACATCGCGTGCTGCAGCAGCTGCTGCGGCGAGAACACTGTTGGAGTCATGGGCGTCGCCTAGGTTCAGGGTTTAGGTTTAGTGTATAAACCTTAAACCCTAAACCCTAAACCCTGGGCTTTAAGGATTGGGGTGTTGGAGTTGGGGTTTGGGTTCAGGATTCAGCGCCGGGGTTTGAGTTTAGGCAGTGTGTCCAAGTACCCAATAGCTGGGTACCCGGGACTCGAAGTTTTGGCCACCTGAAGGACTATTGAGTATTTGGATCCTATTACCTGGACCTCAAAAGTAGGCACCTCAAAAGTAGGCAGAAGAATGGCAAAAAAGCCTAAAAATCGCCAAGAAACCAATACTGTACATAGTTTTTTTAGGGGTTTAGGTAGGCGTTTGGGTCCTGAGGCCAAGTTTTGGGGTTGAGGATAAGGTGGGGTTGGGCTTCGTGTCATGGCTCCTGCTGAAGCATGACCTCAAGACGTGTTACAATAATAACAGGGCTGATAATTGTGATAGGACTTGGTGGCATACCTGAACCCCAAAATCCAACACCTATGAGAAAGCCATTATTCTACATACTTTGGTAGGTTTGAGGCTGAGTAGGGTGCACATCATATTGGCAGTGGCGTGCATTAGGAACTGTCATGCTACGACAACACCGACGACAGCGACAGCTGCCACGATGACCGCAATACAAACACTGTCGATATGAACTGGATTGCTGTTAAGGGACTGAAAGTAAGTTACCATAATGGGTATATGTAAAAAATGATAGGATTTCCCCAACAGAGTATCTCAAATTAAGTTCCTTAACAGCAACCCAGTCATTTCAAGGCCATCCTAACAAAGGTTAGGCGGTTAGGCAAGGTGGCGTTTTGATACCCTTCGGGAGCATAGCACACATGATAAGGGTATTATCAAGCTTCCACAAAATAAAATTCGAAGCAGCGTGTTAGGGCCGAGCGCGAGCTTTTCGAAGAAGTTGGCTTCTCTTCGGTCCCGCGAAAAGAAATTTGCCAAAAACATAGACAGTGACAAACAAAAAGCCAATTGGCTCAATCCTAGAGGTAAGGATCTCGACCGAAAAATGCTTATGCCTGGGAAATCTTCTTCTAATTGGGGGTTAATAATGATAGGGAACAAGGGAATAATCCCTAGATCATCCCTATATAAAGCCTATATACATTTTCTCTTATTCCCTACTACGCACGCGTAAGTCTTCAAAAGCTTCGGACGGTTGGCCCGCAGCCGGAGAGCTGACCTATGGACCTGAACCCCAGGGCCTAAACCCCGAAACCGCAGTTGCCAGATTTCTGTTAAGGAACTTAAATTAAGCTATATACCATAATAAGGAAACTCTATTATTGACTTACCCTTTTATAAGGATACCTTAAACCCTAAACCCTAAACCCCATGACATACCCACACTAGGTGGTAACTTAATGTGAACCATTGTCTAAACTCCTACTATCCCCCTGAATAACCCCTATAATACCCCCTGCATAATCCCCTATACAAGCCCCTTGAAGGAGTTTAGTCTATAGCTCCTTCTGGCTCCTTGTCAGCAACCCAGATTGCTGGGGCCCCTGTCCGGTGTTCCCGAAGGCGACCTGGGAACGGAGCCAGGTACTGCCATCACCGTTGGGAACCTCATTTGCACAGGAGGTTTGGGTTTAGGGTTCAGGGTTTAGGATTCAGGGTTCAGGATTTAGGGTTCCTAGGGCTTTGGGAACCTCACTTGCACAGGCCACGCGGCCACACTCTGATCTTGCTTACACTTGGGGGTTTCTAAGGAATGCGGGAACGTAATCCCTATATAATGTAAATTCTCTCGATCGAGAAACCAACCTTAAGCCCAAAATCCAGATCGCAGATTCGTACCCTAAACCCTAAACCCTAAGCCCAACACCCTTAACCCTAACCAGTCTTCCTAAGGCAGGGCCGGCCCATGGACCTGAAACCTGTTTTGCTTTGAAAGAACTTAGATTGAGTTACCATATGGTGGGTACACAAGGATGAGGGTTTAGGGTACAAGATTTTGGGTAAATAGTACTTAACAGCAACCCAGTAAAAGATGAACATCGAGAAGGCCTGCCTTTCAGCTTGCCACCTTCTCTTCGGCTGCGGGTCACATGGGTAGTATTGCAACCAACCCATAAAACCCAGTCTATCACTTCATTCGGTGTCTGGATTAGTCTGATCTACGTAATCTCTATAACTTTGTGGCATCTCCTGAGCAAGTTCGTGATGGTGATGGAAAGTTGGCTTCAAATCAGGCAAGTCCCAAAGTGAGCCATCATGCCAACATTTCCGTAACATCCATCATCAAAGAGCGCAGGTCCCCCCCTCTCCATCAGGATATCGTACCGGGCCCACTTCAAGGGTGGCACCTTGAACCCTAAACGGTCTGGGCCGGAAGGCCTTTGGGAGCGAAACCAACCCAAGTGAATGGTTTAAATCAAGTGCATTTTCAAAGTTAGATAAGCACCCTACAGGCCATAGCGTTGTCTAAAACAGTAAGTAACATGAGACCATAAAGCATTACCTGGTTATAGCCTAGCCTAGCTTCCCTCTGCCGTGTTTCAAAATCACTTGAAGCCGGAATGCAAACTTTAAGCCCCAACATCAAGCTACTATACCGTACCCTATCCCTGAACGAGGCAGAGGATTCAGCTAAGTTGTTCAGTGTTTGGGATATCCTACATTCCTACACATTTAGGGTTTGGGGGTGGGGGGGGGAAGGGGGGGGAGTATTTGGGGCTTGGGATATCCTACAGCTTTAGCGCGTAAGTGGTTTGTTTAAGGTTTGGGATATCCTGCACCTAAACTCCCCCCTAGGCTTCCCTCACCAAGATTCCATCTATGGTTGAGGGCCATTATACCGGGTTATTTGGGGGAAGGGGGAGACGAAAGGGGTAGAGTAGAGGGAGTAGTAGGAGAACCCATGAGTTTATGCTAGCAAGGTTGGTGATGGCAGAAATACGAATGAGATACAACTGACAACAGCAACAGGTAGATGAGTGGCTTTGGGCAGCACAGCCCAAGTTCTGTATCTAGGCCACATGGTTAAGAATTTAGAGTTCAGTGTTTAGGTTCAGGGCTTCACAACCATAATTACTTCTACTCTACTGCAACCCCATGTCCGCCACCTAAATTATATCATTCCAATGCCCGCTAAACCCTAAACCCCAGACCAACTACCTTGTAGCAATTGGATGAATCCATCAGCCCAAGTCTACGTACTGTTATGAAAACCACAATATAATTCCCTAAGGGTCCACAAAGACGCAAATTACAGGGCTTTAGGGTCCAAATACCATTACTAGTAGACTATTTGGGCCCACAAGTCCTATTATTTGGGTCCTTGGACCCTTTGGGATTGTACATGAATTCAATACCTTTAGATATGGCATCTCACCCCTTTCGAATCCCTAAACATCCACGTACCCAATACTTGGGTACAACTAGGTTTAGGGTTTAGGGATCCATGTACCCAATAATTGAGGACTTGGGGCTTTGCTACTTGTAGTTGATAATACAGGTTTTGGGTAAGTATGTGAGCTATAGTCTAAACTCCCAGTATGCCCCTCTCCATACTCGGAACCCTACCTAACCCCCTTTATCAGGGGCGTAGACTACAGCTCATATGAAAAGCGTTTTCTTTGGTGGTTGAACCCAGCAAAGATTGTATTCCTGATGCAAAATACTATACCCCCTACCATTTTTCTATATTGAATACCATCATATCACATACCCGAAGGCCTCAGACCTAAACCCTGAAATATGCGTATTAGGTAGTTTCTGGACCCCAAGAGATGGTAGAAGCAATAGGCCCAAAACCTTAGAACAGTGCCGAAAGATCCATTATCTACACATTTTTTGGGTGGTTTACCTTGGATCCTAAACCCTAAACCCTATTTGGGTGGCTTACCTTGGACCCTTAGGGACTGGCTCAGGCCCCAACCCAGCCGCCATGGCGGCTGACTCCCCGCCCCCCTTGGTGCGCCCAATAGCCTCTAAGCCTTTGCCGGCGAGCCAAGTGTGGAGGTAGGGTTTAGGGTTTTGGGGTTTAGGGCTTCGGGTATAGTGGTTTAGGTTTTAGGGGTTTTGGGGTTCAGGGTTTCGGGGTTTAGGGGTTTAGGGGTTAGGGTTTAGGGTTTACGGTTTCGGGTTCGGTTAGGGTATGGTATCTAAGGTTGAGAGCTTAATTTACAGGGTTTGGGGTATCCTACTATCTTCTTAAACGATTGTATGAAGGTCCACTGTCTTTGAGCTTCATGGTGAAGAAAAATATACCCTATTATATTAAAGTAGTTTCCATTTTCTTTTCCATTATCCCAATATAACACCAAAATATACCCTATAATCCCTATATAACCCCATTATAGTAGTTTCCATTTTATTTTCCATTATCCCAATATAAACCCCAATATGGTCCCTAATGGGCTTTTAGGTTTATGGGCCTCCTGCTGCCACTGCTAGACCCCAGAAGCTAAACCCCACAGCCTAAACCTAAACCCCACTACCTGGACCTCAAAAGTACGTAAAATAACCAAACCCAATCCCTTAAAAGGAAGCCTAAAAAAGGCCATGATTCCACATGATAAGAAACAAAACAAACAGACCCAGATCAGGGCTGCTTTCAAGAGTCAATGTAGCAATGGGCGGGAAGAGGTTTCAATATGGGCAGGACGGGGAGTTGCGAAGGGCAGAGAAATTCTTGCGCGATCTCCACTCCATCTACGTGCTCTTGAAGAAACATGGTGCTCTATGGGCTTGCCAGAACCTTCCCAAACACACTTTTTCCGCGATCGGTCTTTGTGCCGAAGTCCCCGCAATAGATCATTAGTGATTTTCTTGTAGGTGAGTGCGCGAACATCAGGCGCAGTGTGACGAAGGGGGTGGGAATGCGCAAGGGCAATAGCTGGAATTGCTTACTCTTTATAAACTTTACCCACAGTGGGCATGGCTTACAGACTTGGATCCTTAGGGTTCTCCTGTAGCTATGCGGCTATAAATACAGGCTATACAAACATGACCTTGGTACATATACTCTAAACCCTATAACCCCTTGACTCATTCAGCCTTCTAAATTAGCATGTGAAAAACCAAGCTCCTAGGACAAGGCTCTGTGCACGACATTTGCGGCAACCCTCTGAGAATCTGACTGATGGTGAGTAGCGAATGCAGAAGTACAATCTCCAGAAAATCTATCCATAATATATTCCTTGCTAACCACAAGTAAACAATTTTCGGCCCTAGTTGGGCATGTCCTGTTTGAGCGTGTCCTGCACTGCCTGCAACGAATCATGCAACTATAATCGTTTACAACTTGCATGTCGACTTGCAGTCACACATGTGGTCTGAAGTACGTATCGTGAATGCTTCTCCGCACTTTAAGTCCTACACCCGAAAGTCAACATGATAAACTCCAAACTGTTAACCGTAGCTCCTAAGCCCTTTGTTGAAAAGATTCCACCGCCGAGAACGCAAAAGCCAAACCCAAACCCAAAATAATAGGAAAATACTAGTAGCAGAAACAAGAACAGAAGTACCAGTAATTCTACTTCATTAACAGTACGACTAAGAATGACAGCAATTAGTATAGTTGTACCAGTAGTAATAAGGCTTTCAGACTCGCCCTCAGCTGCCCCTTTGCCAGCTCAGTCTTCCCACTGGAAGCGCCTCGGGGTTTTAAGGGTTTAGGGTTT
>CAJNIZ010023258.1:58781-71597 GCA_905231905.1 Symbiodinium pilosum | reverse complement strand
AACCCCTAAATCCTAAACCCGAAAGCCTTAAGCGGAGGAAGCAGCCCCTGCGGCCCCCGCAGGCTTGCGTTCAAACTGTGTTGCTGGATTTAGGGTTTAGGGTGGGGGTAATATAGGGTTTATAGGGGCTACATAGGGATTATATTGAGATCATATAAGGCTTATAACAGGATAATGGAACAAACAATGGAGACTATTATTTAGGGTGTAGGGATTAGGGTAGGAGGGTTCAGGGTTGAGGGACGTTTCTCAGGGGCCTTAGGGTTCCTTGCTGACATGAAGCAGGGAAGCCGTTCAGTGGCAGACTATGATGCCTACATCTGCTAAAATGACAAGTGACATCCCTGCCATGTTTACGAGGACATTCCTACTAATTTTAGCACACCGTCTCCAGGGGGTTTGGGGTTAGCGTCAGCAGATTATGCGGAGCTTCGATTACAAAATGCTCATCTTCTCACCAGAATTAAAAGCAAAGTGGAAAATCGCGCCAGTAAACCCTAAACCCTAAACCCCTAAGCAATGGCACCAGGACAACAGCTTCCATGTCAACAGGAGTCCTTCCGCTTGAGTAGTAGGGATGAATGACAGTAGTGCCTTATCAGGTTCCTCTTCTGTTCGGGGAGGTAGAACATCCATACGTGATTCCTGTAAGCCTGGAAAAAGACTGGCAGCTCCGTTTGTCATCGTCATTGTCTTGCTGTTTATACTCACCATGTTGCCTCAGCAAGTTCTGCATCCTACAGCCGTAACAAGTCCTAAGTCCTACGATGCTAAGCCAACTCCTAAACCATGGACTTTATAAGAGTTTTCTCATCCCAAATTCCAAACCTCAAAATCCTAGGATGCTAAGCCCTAAATTGTAGGCCTAAGCCCCCGAGGGCTGCACCCGGAACCCCTGCACAGGCGCGATGGCGAACGGTGGTGGCAGTAACGACGAGCAGATCGCTGCAGTGGGCTGCGTGGCAGCGACAAGTTTTATGGTGAAGGGCTCTACAGGGTCTGGGGCTTTTACGGGGGACCTGGAAATTTCATCTTTGAATTGAGTTTCTATCCTTCCCTCAAGTAAACTGACGCGGAACCCCCTAAGAGGAGCCTTATGAAGAAACACGCGTGTCCGTGCAAAATGGGTTGCTATGGGGGCCAGGTATCTCTTTGCGATGTGGGGTTTGGGTTTGCATGAGCCTTGGAGGCTTCAGATTTGGGATGGGGCTCAGGCCCATCCGTTGGGAGCTTCGCAGAATCATCATCTTTTTTTACTCCCGAATGAGCAACTTTCCCGAATCCCCTCGAAGTCTCCGTATCTGCAGGATACTTAGGAACTTTGCTAGCTTGAGACACTCCATGTGGCTACGATTCAGCCTGGAGTCCCATATGCCCCGCATGCAATCCCTATACTAATCCAATATCGTCTGGGTTTCGATTTCAGTTTCCTTTCATTGTTCAAAGTTCTGATTATTGATATTTGCGACCCTAAACCTTAAAACCTAAGGCTGCTGTATACAGCCCTTTGCTGCAACCATTTTCAAACAAAACGCTAAGCAGCGTTTAGATGAGCCTTAGGGGCTTTCTTCTAAAGCCTCAACAGCCCAGGGGCCGAGATTCGCGAGAAGAAGGCAAAGCTCAAGGAGGTCGGCCGCAGATGATCTTGTGTATTATAGGGGTTATATAGGGATTTATAGGGACAATGGAAAAGAACATGGAAAATACAATTTAGGAATTATAGGGTTATATGGGGATGGTGGAAAAGAAGCTGGAAAGTACTATCCTTGTGTAGTGTTTAGGGATTAATTACGGTAGATACCTCGGAACGGAAAGGAAAAAGAGCTGGAGCAGGCGATGAAGACTGAGGTGATCTAGGGATTCATGGGGCGGCTTATGGTTACTTGGAGGGTCAGGTGGACGTAGTAGGTAGGTTAATGAAGGGGGATGTCTGGATTATTGCAAGGCTTGTAGAGGTTGTCAGCATACTTAGTAAGCCCCCCGCCCCTCCAAGTAAGGTTTAGGGTTGGCGGTCAGGGGCTTAGAGTCTACCTGGACCCACATGATGGCTTGGTTGACCATTTCGATGGGTTTCGGGTCAATATTTTGCTTACTCTTGAGGTCCAGGTAGGGTTCACCCTATACGGTAGAGAGTTCGGGCATGGAGTGCGTGTTGATTGTGGGGTTGACGTTGTAGCTGGGTAGGTACACTTAACATTTTTTTGTCTTCCGTAACCTTGTTATTATCACGAAAGAAAGTGCAGACTTTTGTTGGCCTAGCGAGCTCAGTAACTGGGTTGAGGCTAGGGGGGTTAGGGTTTGGAGCTTAGAAGTTCCAGGGAAGGAATTACACGTTTTGAGGTTTGGGCCTTGGCTTCAAGACTCTACGGGGAAAAGGGTTGGTGCATGTGGCGCTATTACAAAATTTACATGCATCCTAAACCCTAAACCCAAGGGTGGCTAACAGAAGGCGTGAGAATCCCCCAGCCCCAAACCACTCAAGTCTATACAAATGATCATACCCGCCAAGACGTAGAAGGCTTTTTTCATACAGCCCCGGCTCAGTAATAGTTTAGGGTTTAGGGTTTAGGGACTGTATTGATAGCGTAATGGTCTGAAGTTGCACATTATCGTTGTTCTAGACTGCTACTGGGCTGCGGCAGTACCCTTACAGCGGTCATCACAAGTGACAAAAGTAATTACTGCTACCTGGACCCCAGAGTTTGTAGAATGATTGCCTCTTGGATTAGTTTCGGAGTCTTGGGCCATCATTTATCCTACCAGGTAAAGTCTGCCCAACTGAAAACCAACCTTCTTTAGATAAGCCTGCGGTACATGCCGCAAAGTATAAAATGCGCTCCTCGCCCATTTCCAAGAATTTACTGAAAGGAGTGGCCACATGGCGTGGGCTTGAGATGAAAAGCCACCCTAAATCATCGGCTCAGCGTTTCAGGCCGGCATGTCTGGAAAGAAGATCAACGAAGACCCAGAGGCCAGATGAATCAAGGGGATGTTACTATAATATACCCGAAGCCATATTCTATCTACTTAAGGGGGACTGTAGGTGGATAGGTTTTACCTCTAGTAGGGTTCAGGGAATAACTGGTCCGCTTTAGGGTTCGGAGGATGCACACTGGTGCTTTCGGGATTGAGGGTTCAGGTAATGAAGGAATGTGAGTTCAGGTAGGGGTCCTTATAGGTCAAGGGTAAAGGATGCAGGAATGAGGATACATGAGCTAAAGTCTAAACTGCTTAAAGGGGGTTATATAGGGGATTGTATGGGGAGTATTCTAGCGGGTACTGAGGGGGGATGCTAGGAGTTTAGACTATAGCTCGCATGGTAACCCATTGAGAAGGCTTTTGGGTACTGTGCTCAGGCCTTTCTTTAGAATCCTGACCCTTTACTGCCGCCCTTGTCATAAGTCTTCAGTGTTCTTGTAGGGGCATGTGAGGGCCACCTATTTCTGATAAACACCCAGCTCGAAGATCAATGATATAGATCCGGCACCAACCCCAAACCGAAGGGCCTCAACCCCACACCAAAAGTCCCAAAACCTGAGCTTCAAGCAGACGTCATTAATCCTAATCCCTCTCTTATAAGGTCCCATCTAAAACCTGAGCCCTTGAAACCTTACAACCATAAAGCTTAGGTGGACCCCCCGTCCGGTAATAGTGGCATAACGGGAATATAAGCGGGCCCTAACATTATCCTTTATGGTTTCTATTCTTGGGCGGCGGGTCCTCCTATCATAAATCCCATGCTTCGCAGATCAAAGCGTTGGTTGAGAAGCTGAATGCGCTGAAGGCCGGGAACAGCTGATGTCCCAGACCTGATAAGACGCAAAAAAAGAGCTGTGTGCATGGGAGTTAGGGCTGAGGGGTCTGTGGTCCGTTTAAAGGATTACAGGAGGATTTGAGGTTTAGGCCTTACGGGGGTCCGTATGAAGGAAAACATTAAACTCCCCTAAGACGCACAAAAGAGTTGAGCATATGCACGGGGGATCCCGATCGTAGGGAATGTTTTGGTTAGCTTCCATGAAACGCAAAACAAGTTGAGCATAGCCTTTCTGGGCGCAGCGTTTCAAAGTGGGTCAGGTGCTTTGCTTTGCTTTGCTTTGCTTTGCTTTGGGTTTTGGACTTCATGATTCTTTCTCAAGGATTATCAGGAACGAGGCTATAGTAGGCTTATGGTAAACGCGAAGGGCTTAGGTGTTCTTTCTTTTTGGCTCCGTGGCTTCGGGTAGTTGTGATTCCAAGCTTCGTGCGCAAACATGTGCGGCAGCTGGGCTTTCCAAGCGATTCCAAGCCATATAAAAGCCTGAATACCTGCCTAGCTCCCTTTAACAATTGGTACCTTTCAGGTTCCAGGTCAGTTTGGGGGAGGGCAATTCGGAATGTTCGAAATGTGGACGTAGTTCTGCTGCAGTGATATATCTCAACATCTTTCAGTCCCCTTACGCCCTCCCCTCCCTTCGACAGTCATGTAGACCTTGATCCCAGATCCTGATGCCAAAGCCGAATAGTTAAGAAGATATCCCCTCATTATCCGTGTGTAATTTCTGTTGCGATTGCCCCCAAGCCCTATTCCAATTATTGAGGCCTTTACGTTTTTAACAGCCCCTGATCTCAAAGTTTAAGCAAGAGGGGGGAAAGCCTCGAGGCATTGACCATGTATGCCAAAAAATGGCTTTCCACATGCACTCTACACGTCTAGGCTTTGCCTAGACACTCCAATGTAGTACCTTGTTGGTAGTCTTAATTAGAACCCTAATCAAAAAACCATACCAAACCCAAGAAGGAACTACATTGGAGGGTCCAGGTAGGGGTTAGGGCCACCGTCAGGGACCGATGATTCTGACAGCCCTCAGAGAATCAAGCCATGGCTATAGAAACCCCAGAGATGAAGCAGTTTTTGAGAATTGTGTAGTTTGTTCCAAAAGGGTTTAGGGTCTAGGGTTTAGTGTAGTTTGTACCAAAAGGGTTTAGGGTTTAGTGTACTTTGTACCAAAAGGGTTTAGGGCTTAGGGTTTCGTGTACTTTGTACGAAAAGGTTTAGGGTTTAGTGTTCTTTGTACCAAAAAGGTTGGGTTTAGGATTTAGGGTTTAGGGTCCCTGAATTAAGAACCTCTCCTTGGTGATTGATGCTTTCGTCCGCAGCTGAACACCCACCAGCGCACCTTATCCTGATCGCTGGGCACTACAACCAATCCCCCCGAATAGGCCCAAAAGGCTATTAGTCTACATGACATGCGGCGCAGGTATAGCAATGAGGGGAACTTTGATTGTGAGTACCTCAAATCTGGCTTTTCTTACCGTTGTTGAGCTGGTGATTTGAGTTCTGGTGGGTTATCTAGTCAAAGATCATTCAAGACTAGCTTGGAGACAACACCTAAACCCTTTAAAGTCCTCATCCGGAAAACCAAGCCGCCTCAACCGCAACATGCCCACACCAGCAACCATAGGAGCCCCTACACCAGCATCTAACACCCTGAAAAGTGCACACCCTCAAGTTCGGAAGATCCGAGCCCAACAACCTAGCCCTGCATTGTGTTTCATTGTGGACCTCCTTCGGCGACCACAGTTCCTTGAGCTGCATGCAAGGAATAGGACGATGGTTCAGGTTCGGGGTTCAGGCATTGTGGTGAGGGGTGATGGGTGCAAGATTTCGAGTGTGCTTAGGGATGCAGTCATACAGCAGCGCTGATGTCGACCCCCAAGTTGGATGTTTAACATGCATCCGGACTTGCTTAATTGGAACGACGCGGATACACCCGCAATATTGTGGTAGCCGCTTGCAGCCTGCAAAATAGCATGCTGTCTCTTGTGCAACAGCCAGTGTACCCACCCTAGAACTTTCATACATTTTGTGTGAATGTTTTTGCCAAGGTTTACGTAACAAGTTTCGTTTGCTTTCCCAGCTTCCGTGCAAGAAGCGACAGGGGGTAGTACACAGTCGAGGGCACGGGCAGAGTGCGCAAGGATTTTAGAGGTTAATCTGCTCCCCTATATCCTTCAACGGGCAACCCTGAAGCTGAGATCTTTAGCCCTTGAACCGGCAACCCTGGGGCTTGATAAGGCTGAATCCCTGAAGCCCCGACAGGTTGAAACCCTGAAGCTCCAAGCATGTACCTAGCTGTTATTAAATATTTCATGTATCTGTACCAACTGCCTTCACAACATCTTCGAGTAGACCGGTAGAACCCCCAGCTGCTTTTGCCCTGGCGTCCGTGTTCCGTGAAGAGCCGTTGAACCCCCGTAACTGACTTTTGATTCCTTCATTCCTGGCCAACAAGGGATATCTAGCCCCCAAACCTGAACGCCGAACCCTGACTGCACCGACGCCCAGAAGCCGTAAGGTCTTGAACCTCAAGTCTTTAAAGCCTCAAACCACAGGGTTTGGGGATCTGGGTTTAGCATGTTGCCCAAACCCTCAGGCTCCAACCCTACACCCTTTTCTCCCGACCTCTACGCCCAAAACCCCTGAAGTCCCGAATCCCTGAAGAAGCCCTAAACTTTAAGCCCTAAGCCCTAGAAAGTAGTTTCCCTAAATAGGGGGACCCCATAATAGACCCCAATATACTCTAGTCCCTGAGACCCCCAAAGCTCCCCTCCCAACCTTGAGATGCCCCATATCCTTTTGACAGGATCCCTGAAGGGCTGGAAGCCCAAAAGCCTAAGCCCTGAACCCAAAGCACTAAAGCCTTTCATATATATATATATTGAACCCAAATCACTAAGCCTTTCATACATATAAATACACAAATATATATATATCTATCTATATATATATATACATATATATACACCCCATATAGCCACTTTTGAAGGGACCCTAAGTTTACGCTATCTAGCCCGAGGCTCAGAATGGAATCCAAGAGCGCCGGCTCCACGGCCGCCGCAGCGCCCTCAGTGGCCGACGCTAGGTCGCAACGCTTCAAGTAGATAGAATACGGGGTATATCCTTGGGTTTTATAGGGAATAATGGAAAAGAAAATGGAAACTACTTTATTTTTGTAGGGTATATATAGGGGTTATAATCCCTATATTGGGGTCCCCTTATTTAGGGAAACTACCAAGTAGATAGAATATGGTTTTGGGTACATTATAATAAAATCCCCATATACCCCATATTCTATCTACTTAAGGGGAAGTGGGAGAGTGAATTTAGTTATTGTGTGCGAGTCCATGAATAGGGACCCCAATCTAGTCCTCAAAATAACACAATCTGTATTATGGGGACTCCTGTAGATTGACAAAGAGCACCTGAAAAAAATACCTCCTTATGTTTCGGGAGTCAACGCGGATAGTTATGGGGATTACTCCCCGCCACTCCGATGTAAACACCTGTAAGAGGAGCCGATGGTTTTGAGCTATGGTTTTATTTTGAGCACTGCCCCCGAAAATGATTTGGGGTGTAGGTGTTAGGGTTTCATTTTTTTTTGTTCGGTTTCCGGCTTCTCTGAGTTTGCATGCTTTTTGCTGGGTAGCTGCTAAGTCACTTTAATGCGAGAACCACGCTAATGACTATGTATACCCATTATGATAACTTAACTTAATTTCCTTAACAGCAACCCCAGTTTGTACTGCACGGGCGGATAGTCTGTTGTGGAAAGGTCAGGGCACATGTTTTTGTTGATTGGCTTTAGCTTCAGAATTTAAAGCTCTTAAACCCCTAAACCCTAGCCCCTAAGCCCTCAACCCCTGAAGCCCAAACCCCTGAGCTCTAAACCCTTAAGCCGTGAACACTAAACCACATTACTGGGTTGCTGTTAAGGAACTTAAATTAAGTTACTATATTGGGGAAACCCTATTATTTACTATATATACCCATTATGGTAACTTAATTTAAGTTCCTTAACAGCAACCCTCATTACCACCCTAAACCCTAAACCCTAAACCGTGTATTACCAAGTAGGAAGGCTGAAGATTGCGATGCGGAAGTTGGATCGGTCGCGCAAGACCGGGTTTGAGGATGCAGAGGGTTGGGTTGTCTTGTGGCTTACGGAGATTCGCAGAGGTCACTAAGGTAGACATGTTTCCCTAAACCCTAAACCCTAAACTCTGAACATTTTTTTTTGCGGCTGTGATGGTTTGGAGCTTGCCCAGCGTTTCGCAGAGTCTGCGTCGTTTCTCTGAGGTGGATCATTTCATTTGGAGTCCGATAGCATTGATCGAGAGCTCCGTGCTAAGCTAGGATCCATGCAGTTACTTTTGATTTTTCATGGTTGGTCAGATTTTTGGGGCAACAGGCTAACAGGTCAGAGTTCGTTTCAATCAGCTCCCAACCCACCGCCTCACTGGATTGGGAAAACAGTAAAACATAGAATGCTCTATAATCTTCATTTAGCTATAGCACAATAGAGTCCACAACCCTGCTCGAGTTCCATGACCCTAGATGACATAATTCCTAGACCTTAAACCCGAAACCTCAAACCCAGCTTCCATTTCGCCAGTGATTTTCTCGTCCATTTGCTTCTCCGCTATTGAATTCCTTTACGCCCCTGCGAAGCTTGAACCCCCCTTCAGATCCCCAGATCTGCACCCCAGATGCCAGGCGCCATCACAAGTTTAAGCTGGTGTGCTGTTGAGGAATTCGAAAGAAGCAAGCATAATACTGGTATGCAGAAAAATTCCTTGAACCCTAATCCTCAACCTGTGATTTCCTTAGATTGATGATCTACATCCTAAACCCGAGCTGCGTAAGTTCCCTGCGTGTTTCAGACACCGTCGCGCATGCCACGCGGTTTAAGGCTAACGGTTAGGGTGTGGGGCTCTAGGGTTTGGGGATTAGGGGTCTAGGGTGTAGGGTTTAGGGGTTTAGGGTGCAGCGTTGAGGGATTGAGAGTGTAGAGTTTAGCGGTCTGGGGGTTTTGTGTTTCTGCGTTTAGCTTCAAAACCCCATGTCTGTGTTTGGCAATCCGCATCCACTTGATACCTCCTGAAAAATTCGGGTCCTCGGGTGCTCATAAGAATGGTCCCCCTAAAAGGGTTCACTAATCGTAAGTACCCCGGAGCGTGAGTCGTAAGCCTCAAAATTCCTAAATGCTTGCAGGTGTTGTGCCACTTGCAAACTGAACCTCTGCGTGACTCTGTGGGCAGTACCTTTAAAGTCTTCATGCTTCACGTTGCACCTTCAATCGAAAGCCCTAAACTTTGGACAGCCTCAGCGACTCAATCCTAAGCCTGAACGCCTGACTTTTGTACATTCCCCAAGGTAAAGATAGAACCCCTTAGCCTTCTTTTAAAAGGACAGTCTCTTTATGGGACCTGTTTGGGAGGTTCTATGCGGTACCCAAGGAGCAGCCTGAATCCCATGTACTTGTAACCCACATTCAGTTTTGTAGGTTTCACCGACTAACTTGTGGGTAAGTACTACTAAGCCAGGTGACTCTAGCCCTAGCGCTTGGGGTTAAGGGCTTGACGCCTGTTTTGCAGCCAAGTCCAGGGTAAAAACCATTGGTTAAGCACGTGGGAAATAATGTGGCCCATTATAGTGTAGATTCTTAAGCAGCCACATAGGAGAGCCTCAGCACCAGAGCCCAGACCACATGATCGAAACTCTGAAGCTCTAGATCCCAACTCGCGAACCCACAGAATCTTCTTTCATCCTTGTATGACTTATATCGTCTTTATTTTGCCTTGGGATTCTGCATACTCCTTCACCTCACATAGCCTCCATGTCAGCCCCCCTAAAACTAGGCTAGAACCCCCAGAAAGAGTCCAGCAAACTCATGGTCTAAGCTTTTGTGCATGCCTATACGTTTGTATATGTACCCTATATCATCCGCTAACGCCCTTTTCAGGGTACCTAGCCCGTAGAACACACAACAGAATGGCAAGGAAAAGATCAACGATGTCGGCTTTGGCCTTTATCAGGCTCTTTGATTTAGCAATTAGGGGTTTTTAGGGTTCATGGGTTTAGTGTCTTGGGTTTCGGAGGTTCTCCTTGAAAGCTGGGGGTTCATAGAGATTTCGTTGGCTCCTATCTGTGGACTGTGCAATGCTAGACGTCATATGAGCTACTGTCAATATTAGCCTTACTAAGGGACCCTCAACAGTGGACATAAGGATCTCAATTGTTGTTTAGTACTGTCCTTATGTAGTCCCTAACAAGTCGTAAGCCAAAACGCAGGAGAGGCCTGAAGACCCATTGCAAGACAGGTCTACTTGTGGCGATAGAACCCCTATATGGTACTTTCCCAAAATAGGGGGACCCCAATGTAGACCCTAATGTGCTATAGTCCATACTATGGGCAGCCCCAGAAAAGGTACCCCTAATTTTGGGAAACTCCCATATAATCCCAATGTCCATTTCATTTTTCAAATTTCTTTTCCATTTGATTCTCCATCATTAGGGGTCAGAGCCCTGCATATCCTTGCGGCCAGGAAACATTCCACTGAAGCAGGGTCGATGGACGAGCTCGCTACAGATCAGGGTCTAGGCTTCGGGGTTTCTTAGTAAAGTTCAGGGTCTCGGCTTCGGGATTTTTCTGGCGCAGTTGCACCCCGCTATGATCCACTGCTACAAAAGCCCCTAAACCCTAAACCCTGAACCCTAAACCCTAAACCCTAAACCCTAACGTGCATCACTGCACGTTCCTCCGAAAACCCTTCCATGGCGGCATCTTGAATCCTGAATCCCAAGGCACCTTTACCTCCCGCACCCCAAATTCAACTGAACATGCCCATCAAGATCAAAAGTGGCAATAACAAGAATAGTAGTAATAGTAGTAATAGTAATACTAGTAATAATAGTAATCATAGTCGTAGCTGGTTTTTTGGCCCCACGACTTGCACTCAAATCTTCCGGGTCGTGGCTAATGAAAGGAGCGCCAGCTCCGATAAGAAATTCCTGCGCAGCATGTTGCTTGCGTTCCGTAGTGAGTATCCCAGAACATTGTGTGACGTCGCTGACCTTCTTCGACACCCTACTGATACTTGGAGGTTCAAGGTAATTAGAACCCAATTATCTCCGTGCTTATAGCTCCAGTACCAGCCCCCTGAGTCCCCTAATTTGGTTGTAACTTAGTTGCAAGTGCCAGTTAAACTTTTACATTGAGCCTCTAACCCTAAACCCTAAACCCTAAACCCTAGTAGAGCCCAGCAACCCTTTGAAACCGGAGCGTCGAGCCATACCATCTTTGAGCCATAAGCTATGCCCAGAACCCCCAACAACCCCAAATTCTACAAACTCATACGCTACATGAGCTATAGTCTAAACTCCTTAAAGGTTTTTTTTTTTTAGGGATTATATGGGGGATTACTATGGGGGTTATTAAGGGGGATACTAGGAGTTTAGACAGTGGCTCACATCCATCTAAACCTAAGTGGCAACCACCCAATGCATAACCAGATTATAACTTGTTCTCCTTCTGGTTCCTAATGTGGACAACGCTAGTGTTTCACAACACTCCAAGCTCTGGAAACCCTAAACCCTAAACCCTAATATGGGGGTATCCCAAAATTAGGGGTACCATTTTGGGGGTCCCATAATAAGGACTATAGTATATTGGGGTCGACATTGGGGTCCCCTTATTTTGGGAAACTACCATATATGGCTAAACCCTGCAAGCTTGAGCCTTTCCAGAAGCAGCCGAGGTACACGTTTTCATCCTTTGCGCAGGTTGCCCAGCGGCATTAAGGTTTAGGGCTCTGGGGTTTAGGGTTATAGGGCTTAGGGTATAGGGCTTTGGGGTTGAGATTTATAGGGCTTAGGATATAGGGCTCTGGGGTTTAGGTTTATAGGGCTTAGGGTATAGGGCTCTGGGGTTTAGGGTTCAGGGCTGCTTAGAGGGTTCGGGGCCAGATTTCGCTGTCTTTTGGAGGTCTATGCAACAGGGCCGTTCATGTGTGGGGCAGGCACTCGGTAGCACGCGCTTGTCAGGAATCCCTAACCCACAGCTTTGTGGTTTATACTTATCAAGCAGGGAGACATTACTGCTTAACTGCAGGGAATTGGGGTCGCAGATAAACCCTAAAATGGTTTCCAAAAAGTTTGCAGAGTCGTTAGCTTGTGGGCGCTTGCCGACCCCAGACCCGAAGCTTCGAAGCTGTAACGTAGAGGCCTAAATCATTTCCAATTCCACCCACAATACCCAAATACCCCCACCCACCGAGATTAAATGCTCCAATTACTGTATACTGGAATCTTTCATACCAGGGGAGGGGGTGCAGGGTTTTAACATTAGGGGGAGAGGATTACATATGGTCCCTTGAACGGGGTTGTAGGGGATATGTAGGGTTACGAAGCGGCCCACGTTATTACTACCAACGGAATGTCAAATGAAAAGGAAAGGAACATGGAAACTGGCTTTGCAGGGATAGTTACAAGAATCCTTGTACGATTATAGTATAGGCCCACCTCAAACAGACGTCAACATGCTACTTTATGCATGTTCCGAACATGCGAGCGCCGTACTCCAGCCCAAAGGGGCCCAAAGCTATGCCCCAATACGGGGACTCCCTGTTTCAAAGGAGCCTGCCAAGAGAACTCCTAGTTCTTTGGAAGCTCAAACTTTTGAACCTAAAACCTCCATCATCCCATGCCTCCCCTACATCTGGATCCAGTTTCCATTTCATTTCCATGCTCTTTTCCATTTGACTCTTCATCATTGAGGGTAACATCCCTAAACCCTAAAACCCTAAACCCTAAAACCCTAAACCCTAAAACCCTAGACCCTAAACCTCAAAAGCTAAAACCCTACCCCTAAATCCATCATTTGGTAATTCTTCCGAGCAGAGATGTTCGAAGCCTGTGGGGAAACCCAAGCTTCAAAAGATGCCGTCCTTCTGGCAAGGTTCCCTGACTTAGGCTTTAGGGTTAAGGGCTCAGGGTTT
>CAJNIZ010023258.1:25191-46403 GCA_905231905.1 Symbiodinium pilosum | reverse complement strand
ACCCTAAGTCCTAAACCCGAAGCCCATAAAGTGACCAAGGTTTTCGGCTTCTTTGGTGGCCTGGGAATCCCAGCAGCTTTCATAGCGCTAGCAGAAGCTCCAGCCTTAGAAAGGGCAAGAGCTGTGGGAATGAGGGATTTTAAGGGTTAAGGGTTTTAGGGGTTAGGGTTTGGGAAATTAGGGCCTTCAAGGTTTTGGTTTTAGAGGCTTCAGGTAGGGATTAGGAGTTTTGGGAGGTTAGGGGCTAGGGTGCAAGGATTCTTGTACTCCTATGAAATCCCGTAAGTACTAGTACTCGCATGGGGTTGGGATTCCTGCTAAACCTTAAACCTACCCTAGTCTGTCTATCCGCAAAGCTTTGTTACCTACAAGTACGCGCCTGGATGATAGGAACGGTGGATGAGACCCTAATCTACTATCAAATGCCTCGCTAAATTTGGGTTTAGGCTTTAGGGTCTTTAGAAGGCGGCCCTGTGCAATTGAAAGGCGAGCAAGTTTGAAAACCACGTATGCATGCGAGTTCTCCTTGCGACGTCGGAGCAATCTTGGCCAACTTGCACCTGTATATGCTTCCGCCAAAACATGTCCAAACCGTCAGGACCCCAAAGCGCCCTAAGCTGATATGTACTATAGTCTAAATTCCTTACAGGGGGCTTATATAGAGAATAATATAGTGGGAACATTATAGGGCTTATTAAGGGGATACTAGGAGTTTAGACTATAGCTGATAAGTACCCAAACTCTCCATCCGAAGCTGCGCAGCACCTGGCTTTATGTTTTGAATCACTACTTGCAGACCCAATTGCCTACAGATTTGTAGTAAGTGCACAGGTACGACCTATAAAACTTCAGGTCAGCCCGAAACCCTATTTGAGCTATAGTGTAACGTCTCAGAAGGGATTATGTAGGGGAGTATTACAGGGGTTATTGAGGGGGCTACTAGGACCACTAGGAGTTTAGACTATAGCTCATATAACCCTGCACCTTCATAGGAATCAGCTAAACCGTACTTGGCAGGAATTTTGATAAGCCCAAGACCATGAAATCATTTCCAGGTGTGCCCCACGCGCTTGCGGGGCATCGTCAATGCCGCGATGGCCGTTTCGTTCTGCTGTGCCTCTGCCTTGTATGGCTTCCGTCGCTGAACCCCAAGGATTTAGGGGCTGAGGATTTAGGGAAGCCCCTACACTCTAAGCCACAAATCCTCAAGACAAATCTAAGCCCCTAAGCCCTGAACCCGCAACCCTATTCTTTTTAAACTTCTGCAGTGCTTGCAGGTTTCCCAGAGGGATTCTCATGCAATCGATCATCACCTTAGAGCCCTTGTATACTGGGGCCTCTTTTTGAGAAACCCCCATTTAGAGGTAGTCATCAGCCTCTTTTCGGGAACCCTATACCCTAAACCCCGCTTAGAGGCAGGCAAGGGTTGAGCAATGATGCTGGTGCGAAGCCACCTCCCTCATGATTGATCGGAGGGCCAGATTTCGAAAAATACATGCAAACTCTTGTTGAACTGGCCCTTTCCGTAGTGGTAGTTAGTAGGGAATATGGGAGTTTTTCTATAGGGATTATGTAGAGAATATACACCCTTTTCCCCACTAAGCACCCGTAAGTTTTGTCGGGGTGCAGGGGCGGCATCTTGTGCGGATGGTCAAGCATCGTGATAAGCGTGAGGCAACTCATCTTACTGGTGGATAGTAGGCCATATGGGAATATAGTCACTATGTAGTCCCTATAACTTCTAAATATTCCCATATAGTATATTCCCTTATTCCCTACTAAGCCCCAGTCATAGGCAGTGTTGCAGGCTGGTGGGGTTTCCTGACATTGTCCTGGGAATAAGCAATAAGAATGAAATTCCTGTAGGGCCCCTACATCTGTCCCACTGTCCTCTTTGAAGGGTTCACCAGTGGCCAGCCTCCCTTTTTGCAAAAAGATATCATCATCAGCGAATTTCCCCCCAAAATTCCAATGTCCAAAGGGTTTGTCCCGATGAGGACGTATCTACCCAGCGGTAGGAACCGTACTGGTAGCAGTACTGCTCTCTGCAGTGCTACACCCCTAAACCCTAAACCCCAAGCATTATTAGTTACTCAGTCACCAGTGCCTGGCCCTCCCCTATACAATCCAGTGAGTCGCTCTTGTTGTGCTCCTTGCGGGGAACTGTACACCACACCCTGCACCCCAAATCAAATACCTTAAGCCCGAAACCCCGAACCTCCCGCCCTAAACCCTCGAACACCAAATCCTGAACCCTGAAAGCCCTGGACTCGGAACCCCAACTCCCGAACCCTTCAGGCTCCAAATTCTACATCCGATTGCGTTCCAAAGAAATAAGTCCAAATCGCCACAGGCCTGAAACTTAAAGCCCGCGCGCCCAAGACCCCGGAATCCTGGAAAACCAAATGGATCCCAATGCTAACTATATGACGCCTTGCAATATGACCAAAGTCAGTCACGCCTTCCTTTAAGTAATAGTAAGACGCGGGATGAAACACTGAATCCTTAGAGTTTTCTATGTTCTTTTTCAGTCGAATTTCCATCATTGCACGCCTGAACAAACACCCTTATATCCCTATATCACCCTTACCCCTCTATACCCCCATATATTCCCTAAACCTTAATCTCTGCTAGACAATCCTAGACAGCCCCTACAGTAACTCTACAAGGTTCCTGAAAATATTTGTTAATTTCTGTTACCAACAATCCTAATATTTAGCTGAAATTATAATTTCTACTGGGGTTCCAAATCCCTTAGAGAACTGGAGGTGGAGAAGTTTGGTCGGCCCTTGGCTTTCGGCTGCTCCTACCGGACCTGCAGGGTGGAAGGGGGCGCTGGGAGGGGCTGATGCTGGGTAGGCCCCTGGGATATTTAAGATTTTCCCTAAAGGCTTTAATGGAGGACCCTATATGTTAATGTTTTTCAAAGGGTTTTAGGGGCCAACCCAGGATGTAAGATCCATTTCTTTAGGGTTTAGGATTTAGGGGTTTAGGGTTTAGGGGTTACATAGGGGTATAGTTATTGGTTTAAGTTCAGGGTTTAGGGTTTCGGGGTACATAGAATGTATAAGCTGACAGTTGAAGCCAGCAATTTGGAGCATGAACCTCCCCCAAGGCTTAAGAGCTAGGAAGGGCAAAGCTGCACGAATCATCCTCTGTACATGGGTGGTTGTCAAAACCATGGTCCCTTTTTGGGGTCCCTAGAAAAAAAATACGGCACCCAATATTTAGGGTAGAACAGTAATTTAGGGAAACTACCAAATAGCTTTCAATATGATGAGCCTGGGGTCCTTGCACAGTTCTGGTATATAGGGTAACTCAAGCAGACCTCAAACTGATAGTGGTAGTTTTCCAGGTTTCTACCGTACTTGAAAGGTCAGGTCAGCTTTGTAAGTAGGCTACTAGTACATAATGGGGATAGGTGGAGCCATTGCATGACATAAAGTACAAGTACTGCTTAGGGTCTAGAGCTCCCACGGCTCACAGGGCCCAGGGTCCAGATTTCGTGGCCGGCGTTGAAGCAAGGCTTAGACTTTCGCGTTTAGGGCGTAGGGGCTTATTTAAGGGGCACGTTGCTTGGGGTTGAGATATGAGAGGGGTCAGAGTTACATGCCGGCTTAGAGTTTGGAATCGGGGCTTCCTTCCCACACCCCGAGAACCCCTAATCAGAGAAGATTGATGGCTACGGTCCCTGCACAACGACTGGCTATGATGTGTCATGTAGCCGTGAAGTATCGCAAGATGATTGGTACATCCGTTCTCGTTGCGCGGGAAATTTGGAAAGTCGCCAGATTTTCCTGGTGGTGCTAGATTTGTTCTAAGACTTGCCAGAAGTCTTGAAGCAAAAGCTCCTAACTGCTAAGCCCGATTCTTTCGGAAGACCTTTCTGACGCTCGTCAAACCCTATAGAAATCATGGGACCTACTCAAAATAGGGGTCTCGTATGTGTAGGGTAGAAGAAGGTGATAGGGTTCCTAGTTAACGACTATGTGGGGACTGTTATTGGGATTTCCCATGCGTCACTAGAGTTCCGCCTGTTTCCAAACCTTCCCACGTACACTCCCGAGTATAGCTCAATACACCCTATTTATAACCCTAATATATACCCTGTTATATTATAGTAGTTTCCATTTCATTTTCCACTTCACTTTCCATTATCCCTACACAGACCCCTATGTAACCCTAATAAGACCCCCTTTCTTCTTCATGCAGTTGGGAGCCCTGGAGGATCTAATTGGATCTGGTTGGAGGTCGATGTTGTTGTGGCCCCTCAATTAGACAATCCAGGGACTCTGTTACACTAATGGCAGCATTGTGCCGGTTAGTGGCTTGTGCGCACTCGAGGGAGGAGGTCAGCAGAATAGCTAGCTACTGTGGATATTAGAAATCCTGCGTGACTTTGTTGTACTATAGTACCATGATTCCCAAGGTGCAAGGCGCTTAGGTTCATGCAGGATTTTTAGATCCACCGTAGTAAGCAAGTCATACCACAGATCGTAGCAGCTTACTCCCATAATTTCATTTTTTGTCATGTCTCTGCCTTTCCATAGGGTTGTCACGCCCGTATCAGTAGGTATGGAACCAAGCAACCAGGCGGGTTGGCCGAGAGGGAATCATGTCGTAGCCTCATTGTTTCGGGTTCAGCCCCAAACCCAAAACTGCGTGAGAACTATGGTTCAAGGCTACAGTGTTGATGTCGGAGCCGGCAGTGGGCCACTTCTTTGCGGGTTTCACAGAATCTTTCATGGGCTTCCGAAACAAAAAAGTGTTTTTGGGACCGCTCCTGGTTGGCTTTTGATATGCAATCCGAATATGCAATCGGGAATCTTATAGGGTTTCTTGTTGAGAGTGTTTGGCTGCCCTATGAAACCGAGGGCTCAAAAGGCATTCTTGAGAGTTGCAGGCGGCAACTAAGGATTCTGTGGGGGTTACACTGAAAAATCGTATTCTCTACACTGCCTGGCCACTGCTTGCTAGCCATTAGGGTGCTGCGCAAGCATCAGCAATCCAAAAGCACTTCCGCTTTTTCAGATACCTAACTAAGTGCTCCTCGGTTTTTCCAGGGGCTCCATAAAGTGCCAACCTGCTCTACACCAGAAGTCAGCGCACATCGACCAGCAGCGTTTTCCGCGTGCTCATCCGTTAAATTTTTCAGACCTCCCCTGACGGAGAATAGCGTTGAAAGAGTTCATCGTCACCTTAGAATCCTGGACTAGAAATTCTTCGGGCTCTATGTCCAGAAAACCCGGACTGGCAACGTAGTAAGCTTTCGTGAAAGTGCCTCGAAAGCTCCGCGTACTTAGAGGTTGCAATCTATAATCTATGGGCAAGAAAGAGCTCGCAGCAGATATCTGTGTACTGAAGTTATTGTTGTAGTTTGCCGAATAGAGCCTTGCCACGTGCATGTCTCTAGGCTTAAAGGTTTTGGCTTTGGTGTGCATTTGTGGCTGCTTTGGATTCAAGTAGGTTAGGAAAGGTTTTGCGAAGTCAGCGGCTTTCCGATTCAAAATGTAGAGCCTTGGGGCTGCTGCAGGAGCCAGCTATTAGAAAAAAATCGCGGGGTTCCGCGAAAGTTTCGTGGAACTAAATTTGTTCCTCGAAGATGGTCATTTTGTGATGAAGAAATTTAGATCAGCGCCGATATTTTCCCTTTATTATACCGCCCTTATTTCTATCCCAAAAGTGCAGCAAAGCAAAGGGGAGTGATGCCGCCTAATTTGCTGGTTAGGTTACTGATTTCTCCCTGTAGAATCGTAGTGCAACGTACCCCCCCAAACCCGTCATGATAATTTGGGGCTCTATTAAAGGGATCATTTTTGTGTCTTGAATGCATTCGTCTTACTGAGATGTCGAGAAGCACCTCATGTCGTAAGTTTAATACAGGAACGCGGGTTTAGGGCTTAAGGGCGTTGTGAAATGGTTCAGCTCTACTTTCCTCCAGCCGAGAAAAACCCTAAACCCTAAACCCCAAACCTTAGCCTCCCTAAATACAAGAGGGGCTCTTAAACTTAGCGGTGCCATTTTGGGGGTCCGAATAGTAAGGATTATCGCTTTTTGGGGCCTATATTGGGGTCTCCCTCTTTGTGGAAACTCTGAAATTCATCCGCTCATGAACAACACTCCCTGCAACCTAGGTTCGGATAAATTCCCCTCAGCACTCTAAACCCTAAACTTATAAACTAAGTAGACCTTGCGTTGGGCAAGTAGGAGGGGCGAAACAAAGCTAAGGATTGGTTTGCCGCCGCCACTCGCCATGATTCAGGGTTATTTAGGGATTATATAGGTAGGGGTTATTTGAAACTACTATAGTATAGGGTTACTTAGAGATTGCAGCGTGGGAAGATGGGGAAGTTTTGTGAATTCCAGCAGTGTAGGCGTGGTCTAGCCTGTTTAAAGATCAGTGCGCAAAGTGCCGAAGAACTGGCATATAATGGGTTGTATCAGGTCAAAGTTTCAGCTTGTTAATTGAAGAGTTTACGGGTCAAAAAGTGGAGTTTGTCCAGTTTCGGATTCGATTTAGGCAGTTCAGTATTGAGGGATTAAAGGGCTTCGGTTTTATGGTGTTTAGGGTTTTGGATTGAAGGCTTAGGGAAATGTTCGAGTGTGGAGCATGCATATAGCTCAAAAGGTTGGGGGTCGAGGTTTGGGAGTTCAAAGGTTTAGGGTTTAGGGATCCAAACCCTAAGACGTAAAGCTGTGCTCCAAGGTCTTTTCGAGAGATCATCATGTTTCCTGCGAGTGTAAGACATGTGTATCCCAGGGTATCGATTTTGCCACAGCTATCCCGTACCTCTGTTCCGAGGACGGTGAGCCCTTGAAGCTGCAAGCCGTGAACCTTGTAATTTCTAACCCAGGGTTTAGGTTTTAGGGTTTAGGGAGTAGATGGAGGTTCAGGGCGGCTTAGCAAGTACACTTAGCATTTGAGTAAGCCATGCAATGATGACCCCGCTGATCTCCGTTGTCAGCTGACTTGCTACATGCCAGGCCCCCGAAGTCAGCCAAATAGAGCAGGGTTTAGGGTTTAGGGTAAGAAACTGCCACAATACCTTGTATCACACCTCAATCCCCAAGGCTCAGACCCCAGGTCGCTCTTTAGACTCATACAGGCCAAACAAACGCTTCCACCTCCCTGCGCTAGGCCCTTATTTTATAATGGTACCCTATTGGGTGTAGTAGTTACAAAGGGAGGGGGGGGCATTATTTGCGGAAGTTTGTGCTCCCTAAACTTAGGCCCTAAACCAGGTTGGTGCTCTTATGTCTTGGTTGCCTCAGCCCTGCCACGCGCTTTGCACCTCGGACCTGGCTGCTTATGCAGGGTGGACTTACGAATTATACTACCACGGATCTAAAAAAGCCTTGTCTAGGGCTTCTAGGGTGTAAAAAGGGATGTACAGGAGTTTTTGTAATAGGGGTTAGATTCCCGAACATCAACATTGAACCAGAAGGCCTGTTGTGGAGCGGGACGGTAGTCTTTTTCGGGCCCGTTTTCGGAGTTCCGTATTAGTTTTTGAGGAGGGTATGTGGTTTGGTAGGTGTGATATAGCAGTAGTATTCTAAGATCAAGAAGGCTTCGGAAAACTATGGATCCCTGACCTGCGGGGCGAAAGAGACTGAAACATGTTGATATTGGGGTATTATTGTAGGCATCACGCGGGGATTGGTGGAACAGGTGTGGTTTTTCAGGCTCTACCGAGAAATCGCCCTAGCAACCTCCACTCATCAACTGGGAGCTCTCAAACAGCATGAATGGCCAATTGGTTTTCAGAGGCAGGTTTAGGGTTTTAGGATTAGGGTCTACGGTTTAGGGCTTGATGATGTGTGTCAAGAGAAGATACGGGCTTTAGATTGATGAGATCTCTCCAAATCGAGGGCGACCCATATCATGGGGGGAACAACCGCAGGCCTGTCTCCATTGGAAGTTACCCTGCCCTTAACATTGGACATAGAGGTCCCTCTTGTAGTTTAGCTTACTTCATAGTATAGTCCCCAATGAGGAACCCATGTCCTGTGACACATGTAGGAAATGTTGACCGTAGCTCATATATGAACTCATAGGATATACCGCAAGGGCTCCACGAAGCACATCGCAAGGCATTTGGATATTCCTCACAAAAGCAAGGATCGAGTAACTGCTAACCCTGTGGCAAGTGCTCATTGTAGCCAAAGATGAACACAGTCACACTAGGAGCTTTCGCAAGAAAGGACGAGACTGAAGAGCCGGGGTTTGGCTAGCTGGTGTGCATGCTTGCTAGGATTCTGCACACCTAATCGTGAAAAATCAGTTCCGGCACCCGGCAGGGTTTTGAAGGCCAGACCTACAACAACTAATGCAAGCGCAACCTAAAGTCTATAATCTAAACCTTAACATAAAGAAAAAGCCTGAGACCCAAAGCCTTATTCTCAACCTCAAGCCAAAAATCAAAACTTTGAAATCTAGACCTGACATAAGGATGGGGCTCCTCTGCGGGGTTCCTACTTTTGGATCCTTTGAGGGGTCTGCGTAGCATCCATCATCCCTAACCCCCCAAACACCGAATTTCCGTGCCAACTTGTTGCCTGCAGGCTTAGCCCGTTAGTGTTCGAGGTTTAGGACTAGGGTTTAGGGTTTAGGGTTCAGGATTAGAACCAACACCGCATGGCCTGAACTTTGAACTGTACATGCCCAATCCCTGCACATTTTGCGGATCCTAAAACCTCTTTCAGATGGTGCAGGGAGATTAGTTGAGGCACGAGTTCCTGGGCTCGGAGGATCATCAGACCCCATGGAGCCCGCTACAATCCCCATATGAGCTATAGTCTAAACTCCTTAATGGGGGGTTTTTTTGGGGATTATATAGGGAACTGCTATAGGGGTTATTAAGTGCCGCATCATAGACTTGTAGGCCGTCTACATTCACCAAAGCAATTGCCTATTGCCAACCCGAAGCCTAAAATCAGCATCTAATGAATCTTCCCCGAATCGCCATGCAACCTGTCGGTAGAGCTTGCCCTAGAAAACCCTTAGCCCTGAACCCTGTAACCCCCGAATCCTCTTCCAAAGCCCATGTGTCCAGGACACACCGCATTTCCTGAGTGCCCGAGGGCGGCGGCAAGAGCTGGCGCAGGTTGTCTGGGTCCGTGAAACCATGTTAGGTAATATATGGGTTGTCGTCAAAATTATGATCCCTTTTTGGGTACCCTAAATATTATGTGCCGTATTATAATAGAGATCCAAAAAGGGCCCATAATTTTGACAACCACCCATATGGGATCAAGGGTTCAAGGTCAAGGGTTTGCACTTCAGGGTTTAGAGTTCTTGGTTTAGGGCTTGGAGTTTTGGGCTGGTGTACCAACCTGGAATCCTTACTGGGAAACACAGAGAACACATTGGGTCTATATCAGGTGCTACCAGGAGCAGAAAGACACAACCAACCAGATCCAGGTATGAGTTTCAATATGGGTGTTTCCACAAGCCGGGGGCTTTAGGAGTTCAATAAGAAGGGTTCTACTTGGTTGTGCTTTTGCGCATATAACAGGACCCCTATGTTTGGAAACTCCCACATTGTCTTTGCTCCACAGGACCTGGGGTGGGTGGAGGTACAGCACGCCTTCTGGGGTACTTTTCCCCTGAAAACAGCATAAAGCGTGTTGACTCAAATGCGATACAGCAGGGCGATGATATGGAAACTGATTGTATGTCGTGGCTTATAGGGCTTAGTCTAGGGGAGCCTGACGATTAATACAAACATCATGTTGAGGTCTATTTGAAGTACCCTCTTCCGCAAGTATACAAGGCATCTACGAGCACAATATTTTTCCGATTCTCATTCTAGGTTTCTACATTGCTAGGTCTCATTTTGTAAGTACGGTCCCCTGCATGATTTTTTCCTCTGTGGGCACGACAATTTAGGCAGCCTTCCTTATGGCTCACCTTAAATCATACAGCATATTCTGCTGGCACAGAGATCGTATTCGTGGTGTTACAACCCTCATATACTTGAGGAATGCTAAAACCCGAGCCCGAAGCCCTGAACCCTAAACCGAAGGCCCCCTCTTTCCCATGTCCGCCCACAAGCTCATGTTCACTAAGCCCTCAACGCTCATCCCTGAATCAAAATTCTTAACTTTGGCTAGTGGAAGGTTCCCAACAGACTCAGCACGATGATGCTTGCGTAGGTTTATGGTTTAGGGATCAGGGTTTAGGGCTTAGGATTGGATGCAAGTCAGTTGCTTGCTTGAACAAAGCAGAGCCTTAGGGAGTACAGTACTATCCTGCCCAAGAGTACCGCCATAGATATAGAGTCCTATTATGCCCGGCTATGCCTTATATAGCCCTTATTTGCTCCTCAAGCCTGGAGTTTACCTTTTGGGGGAACAGTAGTGTAGCCCCTTAAAGCCCCCACCTCATCAAGCCCTTAAACCCTCATGCGAGGTGATGCAGCTCATGGCCACGATGAACAACCGGGAGGTGGCTTAATGTTAGACTTCAGGGTTTTGGTCTTAGGGTTTAGGGGTTTAGGGTTATGGAGTTTAGGGCTTAAGGTTTAGGGGTTTAGGGTTTTTGGTCTTAGGATTTAGGGGTTTAGGGTTTAGGGGGTTCAGTGTGCAGGTTTTCGGATTTGGAGGTAGCGTTCATGTGGTCGTCCAGGGTAATTATAACCCAAGGATAACTGATATTTACAATCCAACTACAACGTTTTGAGGAGACTTTAGGAGGCTTACAAATGAGTTGTAAGCATCCAATTTCGCTATAGTTGCCTCGAACCTCCAAGGAGGGATCCAGGCTCCTAGGGAGATCCCCTGTTTGGGGTCAGCCGAACAAGTACTATAGTTTTTGGGTCTATATTGGGGCCCCCCGTTTTCTGGAAACTACGATGAGGAGTTTATTCAGATTCCTCATAGAAACGACAAGTGCGAAAATTGACAAACTCCTTCAGGGTAAGGACGTTCTGCCCTAGAGCCTAGACCTTGGGTACTGCCCCCACTCTGTAACGACTGGATAACATGTATAATATGGTGCTATATAGCCCTTCATATGACAGTAACAGGGTGGGGGCAGTAGCCCAGCTAGACCTTGTGCCCTAAACTTCAAACCTTGAACCCTAAAATGTAAATCATGTTTTTGATCACGTTTTGCCTGCTGAATGTTTGTTATGTGTGTAAAGGTTCAGGATGCTAGGCATTGCAGGAAATAGTTGAATACACATCGCTTAGGGTTTTGAGCGTAGGGTTGGGGTTCAGGATTTCTGCTAAAAACCTTGCATTTGATGACAAAGTTTGTGTTCAGGACCCATGGCCAGTAAATCTCAGATACCTTCCCCCCCAAACATGGAACCCCAAAATGGGTCCAATGAAGAGTACAGCCTGTTCAAGGTGAGCCTTTTGGGGTTGCGTGTTACGCCGGGGAATACATGCCCGACACAATCTTTACATCCCTTGGTACCCTGTACAACACCTATAGAATGAGTTCTGAGCTGAACATCCTTTCATTTGCCTCCGGGTAGCAAGGAATGAAGGAGTTGGATCCTTATAGTAGCCCCTGTAGAACCTCGGTTATATAGTAGATTTCAGGGTCTTTTCCATTCCCCTGTATACTTATATCATCCCTATATAACCTTAGTTTTATTTGATTTCTATGCTACTTTCCATTTCATCTCCATTATGGCAGTTCCCGTTTTCTTTCCATTAACTAGAGGTAGGTTCCGGACTCTACTTTTCACACATTCCTCAAGGCATTTTTTTGTGTCAATGCCGGGGTCAGTGGTTCAGTCCCTTTGCAGGAATCAAAGGTCTTAGCCCTCAATCCTCTATAGTTCTCATTGCCCAACGAAGCAAAGCCAGAACCCCCTCTCCCCTCCTCGAACCCTACCCTGTGGTAGTGTTTAGCGGCTGGGCTTACATGAACGTCAGCCTGGGCATCTTCCCAACCAGCGATTGGGTCGCCATGAGGATGTGTCTTCGAATACATCATGTCCTTGCTGAGTGCGGAAGCTCAGGGCTTCCTCATCTCTTCCGCACGATTTTATGCGCCGCCTACCACAGGAGGCAGAGGCGCAGACTACTGTACGAAGCACGTCCTCTGGACGTGCACTTTTTTGATTCGTTTGTGCAGCCTTGCTGGTTTTGATGCGCAGGACAAGACCAGGACCTGCGACATACCACATCCGACGTGAGTTTGATGCTGTGGCTCAGTCCACGAAGGTGCCAGCGCCAAAGAAGTCGGATGGCAAGCGTCGAGAGCCTGGACCTCAAAGAGGAGACTGCTTGGCGTGGCTGTCAGCAATGTGCTACCAGGGGTAACGTGTTAACATGACAGAAAGGCTGTCAAAGTATGTATGTATGTATGTATGTATGTATCTATGTATGTATGTATGTATGTATGTATGTATGTATGTATGTATATATATATATATGTATGTATGGTTACCCGCCCCATGATCTACCTCTAGGTCTTTCTTGTGTATAAAATTGCTGGAAACATTGTGAATACCGATGAATTTCCTGTTTGGAAGATTAGAGTGTTCACCCTTAAAACTGCTGTGGGTTTTTTTTGGTTCATAAGGAATGGAAGAGCAGCGGAATAGTTCGGCATATAGGAATCCAGGATTTAGATATTAGTTATATTTAACCCGATGACGCTTCAGGGTGTAGGGACCCTGAATAACACACCCGCGGCCCTGGTAAGCCCTAACCAGAACCTGAACCCTGACAAGAAACCCCAAACCCTAAATTCTAAGCCTCGCCTGAAACCAGCGTCCGTAATGTAGGAGCTTATTTAGTTCCCAACATGATAGTCCATAGACATCGGAAGTACCTTGGTCAATATGGCGGAGAACCCTTGTGACTCCCCACATGAGCCCAGTTTCCAGTAGATTTTCCATGTCATTCTCCGTTCTATGCAGGCCCCCAAGCCCTAAGGCCTCATCCCTCATCTCTTGTCTCCGAACCGTAAATCCTTAACCCTTAAGACTTCACCGTAAACATTGGGGAGGCCCTAGACCTTAACCCTGGATCACTATTATTACTATACTGGGTTGCTATCAAGTATCTTAATTTCAGTTACTATTTTGGGGGAAGCATATTAATTGTCATATATACCCATTATGGTTATTCAATTTAAGTAGTTCCTTAACCGCAACCCAGTTAACCCCGGATCATTATTACTAGTGTATGACCCCTGTAGTAGGTCTCAGTCGAAGAGCTGGCTCCAGCCGCGTCCGAACCGGGTGAGGCTGCTACTGCGGGTTGAGGTTTGGGATGTAGGCTTTAGGGTTGAGAGTTGAGGGTCTAGGGTGTACGGCTACTGTCACCTGTAGTCTCCTCAGGAATGATTTTTCATGTTTAATATATAGGACAGGTATATTTTTCAGTATAGGTCTAGGGGGATTACAGTCAATATTACGTTTACCAAGGAGCCATTGAGGGAAGGACGTTGCTGAATGAAATGTACAGGGATAAGAACATGGGCAATCCAGTGTATCATGGGTTAGGCCATGGTTTATAGAGATTAAAGTTTGGGTTTAGGGTTTACCCTCAACCCCAAGTTATATACCTACTGCCTTTTGGGTGCTAACTACTTATCAGGTGCATCACTGCTACTATAGTGTAGTAGTTCGGGTTACAGGTAGAGCTTAGGTTTTAAGATGTGGAGTGTTTGGGGCTTGGGATGTGGGCGTTTCGGCTTTGTGTTTTTGATGGATTTCTGAGTCAAGGTCTCAAGGTTTGGTTGAGGTGTTGAAGTCTAAGGTTTGGGGTTTAGGGTTTAGCGGTTGAACCACTTGGGCTTATGGCGTAGAACCTTGTCAGCAGATGGACGATCAGGTTTTTGACTTGAGGATTTGAGGATTCGGGTTTTGGGTGCAGTAGCAGCATCCCATTGAAGTTGGGTAATTATTTCCCAAGTGCAGAAGGGTTTGCATACCACTGCGGTACGTAAGGTGCCAGGTCTTTTGGAGGTTGGCATGATTGCTACCCACCTGTAGATGCCCCAGGCCCCCAAACCCTAAACTCTCAACATAGCCTTGGGGATCCAAGGACCTGGGTATGATAGTGCGATGGTGAGCAAAACCATTTTGTTTTGAGTCCTTGGACCTTAGGACCCTTGCGGCAGGGATTCAGGAGTTTCGGCTTTCGCGTCTGGGGAGTAGTAGCGGTTTGCCGTTGGAGTTATAGACTCTAGGCTTCGGGCTTTGGGTGGATGACTTGAGGGTTTAAGGGCTTCTGATTTGAGGTTGGTTGGTTGTGTGTTTGAGGTTTGGCTTTAAGGTTTTTTGGGGGCTATGTTCAGGGGTCTTTTGCAGATATTGGGTTTCAGCCTTGTAGTTTTGCGGTGAATGAATTGAGGGTTTACTGTTCCCAGGTTGGGTTTTAGGGGTTGGTCTCCTAGTATCCCCTTAATATCCCCTATAGTAGTCCCCTGCGTAGTCCTCTATATAACCCCCCTTTAAGGAGTCTAGATTATAACCCCTTATATAATCCCCCTCTCAGGAGTTTAGAGTCTAGCTCATAGGATACTGGCTTTCGGTTTAGCTCTGCTTCAGAAGGACGTCCTTGATCGGGCTTGAGAAGTAGGAACTTGCTACGTGCACATTGCAACTGTCTGCGCTGTCGGCAAAAACGGTCCGCGAAGGGGGCTCCTTTTCAATTGCCAGCCTTGCATTGGCTTCAATCAATTTGAAGGCTTTGCAGGTATCAGCCCTCGCCGCAAGATCCGAGGGAGCCCTTGACATTTCGGAGCGGGTGTTTTCGAGATGTCAGCAGTGTTTGATCGTAAATGAATTGACGAACTCCTTCGTCTTGCATGCCTAGTAGTTCATCTGTTGAATGAAGTCTTGAAGCTGTTTCATGACTTCAAAGAACACATTGCTTGGATTTTGGGCATATCCATGGGTTGGCGTAAAATGCAAAGAGCATGCCAAACGCAAATGCTGCCCAGCTTTTTGAATCCGGAAGCCTTCAGCCCAAGGACTTCAAGGAGTTTAAGCTGTCAGCAAGACCGTGACCAACCCGAAGCTTTGGAAGCTTCTATTTTTACTACTAGTACCAGTACTAACTTTCCTTATTCTCATTATTGTTGCTGTTCTTATTGTTAATACGTTTATTACTCCTTGTTTTCTTAAAGCAGCACAGGTACCTTCGAACCAACATGAAACTCCCTTCAAGCGGCCTGTGTAGGGGTTGCATGTCAGTTTGGCGGGTGATGTCTGGTAATGGCAGTCCCAGGACCTGTTGAACAGAGACATTGGGTTTCGGGGCTTGTATTGTTGCAGGGCACCCTGAAACCTTGCCGGCTTAGGTTTAAATCTACCTGCATCCCTAATTGCCTGTGCTTCAGTGTTTAGGGTTTAGGGAACTGTCTAAGGGTAATTGCTGCTTACTGAGCAGCAGGTAACTCGGGTTACAGGTAAACCCTGAACCCCAATCATGTTTAGGACTTGGAAAATGGATTTCAATACCCCCAAAGTCTTTGAGGCCCTTTCATTTTACATTGTGTAGGTTTAGGCTTTGTAGGTTTCAGCCTGGAACCCTTCGGAACAGGACGCTGTATAAACAGTATATACATGTATATATATATATATATGTGTGTGGGGATCCCTTTTTGGAAGCTCCCATATTTGTTACAGGCTTACTTTGGTGGAGCGCCGTTTAATTCTCACTCATGCCAGCACGGATCAATCCTGCCCATCTTCTTCACTCGGTCCTTACTGAGGTAGATATTTTCCGACCATGAAAGAAGCAACTGCACCCCCGTGTGGCGCACACGCAAATTTGTGTCGAGAATGGCAGAATGTAGATTGATAATTTCGGGCGAGAGGCAGCTATGTTGGACAATGTGTTCTTGTGTTTGCTCGGATAGATGTGGAGGCTGACCAACAAAAAATGTCAATTTCGGGTGGCCCCCATAATGAGGACCGTGCCATTTCAGAGGAAGATTGCCAAATTGTTGAGGTCCAAACCGGCAACGATTAAGCTAAACCCAATGTTAGAATTTGCCTGGCTACAAAATATGTTTTGCTTGCGGAACCGCCTTCTCACATGTTCAAAATGTCATTCGTGTCAGATGGGCCTGGTGTTCTGTGACAGTTGATAGTGGCGTCAATAGTTTGCGCAGCCAAATTTTGCTGCAGAATACCCCAAGAGCGGTAATCGGGTATGTAGCTGCTAAAGCACCGAATCTCATTTTAGATTCACTGCTTCATTGCTACGTCCCAGTCAGGTTTGCGCAGTGCAATGTATGCGCTACATCTCCGGATACACCGTTGGCGCGTACAAACAGATTCTGTATACCATCCTGGAAGCCCCTCCTCGTTGAGTAACACCGCCGGTGGAACCGCAGGCACGTGAAGCCGGACGTGATGTCGAAGACTTTACATACTCTCTATGCCATACCCCGTTCTGAAGCCTTCCACCCCAGATGTTTTTCTTAGCCCGTATGTATGTTGGCAGGTCCCTGGAGAGATCGAAAATTCCCAGCCCGTAAAACTTTAACCCCGATTTGCGACACCGCCTGCATTTTGTCAGGGCATTCTCACACCGCAAGCTTCCAAACTCCTGTGTGGCATCTTCGGTTCTTATGCTTGATGTCTCGGATACATAGGGTTTAGGGCTAGACTAGCGGTCCTTTGTTGGGTTGGTTTGGATGATTCTTCGTGTTCGGGGACCCTACTTTTAACAAATCGCATGCTATTTGGCCGCACATTCATTGTGCGACCCCTACAAATTTCTCTGACATGTTGTGACTGGTGTGTGTGTGGGGTTTTAAAATCCGTCGCGCATGTGTGGTGTTTACACAACTCATGCTGTGTTGCAAGCTATGTATTAGTTCCCAAGCTTGCGGCTCTGCGCATGATGTCTTAACGTAAAGCCTACTTCTAATAGTGGGTGCAGATGATTTTCCAATTGCGCTGCTGTTCCGCAGGGTGATGTTCACTGACTTGTCGCCTCTTGACCGGTGGAACTCGTGCATGAATTAAACCCTGTCGGCCTTGTCGTCTACATGCTACGTACATGTAAAATGCTGATGAGGGTGCCAGCAAAGGATGTGCATGAGCAGCTTATGTAGCTTACATGGCGTTCGAACTGTCGCCCTTTTGTTTTTGGACGGCACAGGAATGACATTTTTATCCACACCAGCAAGAGTCCCTTTCTCATTGCGCAGTGCATTGCGGAAGAAGTTTGTTGAGGGGTCGTTTTTGCCACGGAAGGTGGCCACAAATTGCAGAGATACAAACAGCAAACGTCCGGCGCATGATCGGAGACGCAGCCTAGACATACTTGCAACATGCGCCATGTTGAACTTTGAGTCAGGAAGCCTTCAGAAAAGCATGCCAGAGACTTTCCGTTTTTCGAGAAATCTTATCTGCAGCGCAGTTTATGGGACCAAGCCTAGCTTTGGGTTGCTTCCAACTTTCACGCCATGATGCCACATTACTCTTTGCGCAAATAACCACCAGATGCCCAACAACAGCTTTGCTTATGAGGAACGAAATCGTTGAACAAAGCCCCTAACTGTATCTGTCAGATTCTGGGCATCTCCGTGACACAGCTGCAATGTTGTTCGCGGTGTCTGGAAATTTGGAACCCTGAGAGGCTGCGAGGGTATATGAGGGCTGCAAGGGGACGGAAAGGGTCCACCTTCAGAATTGTGAGGGTTTATTTAAGGGATGCTGGGACAAGGGCTCAGGGATGGGAGGTGTCAATGGTTTAGGGGTTGGAGGGTTCACAGGTTGTGGGCACAGAGTTGTGGGGATACCGACCTTTGTTGTTATTGAACATATTTGGACAATAAGTTAGTTGAGTAGGCTCCAACACGTCATGAGAGGTTGCATCTGAATCGTGTTATAGTTGACAACCATCATTCATATGGGAAGTTCACCACAATCGGGTCCCTGCGGCTTTGTGGTCCTCGTTTCTGGAGTTTCGTTGCTGGGACCGTTCAAGTACAAAACAGAGGAACATGAACCGTTCAACAAGAACTTTGGCCGGTGGCTTGTGGACACCGAAATCTCCCATGCCGTAGGCCCAAATTCCTGCTGTGGGTCTTGATCCCCGTGTCCTCATAAGCCTCAATGCCCTACACCCCAGGAAGCGCTAAAGTCCCTGGCCACTCGGAAACAGTCGTTGGGCGTGCTAGCGCTGTCGGCAGTGCGCTCAGACATGGTTGTCTAAGGCTTTAAGACCTTCAGGGCTTTTGTTCATACGTCCCTTGAAGTTTAGGTTTTGTTTAGCGTTCCACTTTTGTTTAGAGTTCAGGGTTTGCGTTGTGACAGTTCAAGGTTTATTCAGCCCTTGTGGGTCTCGAAGCTCAAGGTCTCTCTTCCCCCTCATAACAACTCCCCAGCGATATAGTGGTATTAATATTGGGACTATCTATTCTTATGGGGATGCAGGGGTCCATTATCATTTCAGTGATGTGAGTAGCTGGTGCTAAGTATATTTGGTGCCTAGGTCTTGAGAATTCGGGAATGTGCTATCGGCATCATTGCCGGGAATGATGAAAGGGACCACTACAGAGATCCATTCCATCATCCCCTACTCAGCACCCGGTAGTTTTTTTAAGGGTGCGGATGTTGAAGTTTTCGAACTTAGGTTTTGCCGGTTCAGGATTTTAGGGTGTAGGCCTTAGAATTTGGGCTTTACACGCTAGAAGTCCTTAGAAATTGGGGTCCTTGCTTCACGGCTTCGTTGGTTTATGTGTTTTAGATCTCATGGTTTGGGGTCTGGGATTGAAGATTTAGGATTTGAAGGTCTAGTGCTTGTGGCTGGAGAGTGTCAGTGGGATCAGATGCCGGGGAGTCTTCAGGGAGTATACGTAAGGTAAGCCCTATACCCCAAATACCTACGTACCGTTTTATGGCTACTAAATTGTAGGCATTCGGGGTTACAGGTAAGATTTATGGTGCCGAAGCTGTAGGCAGCTTGTATACTTGAAGTTGAAGCCCCAAGAGCCCAAGCTCTGCAACCTAGATCCAAAACTGCGCATCTAGCCTTCCCCTAACAAACCCTCGACCCTATATAGTCCCCCTTGAGTAGATAGAATCTGGGGTATACGGGGATCTCATTATAAGATACCCAAAGCCATATTCTATCTACTTAAGGGGGACTATAAACCCTACCGTCAACTCAGGTCATGTTCTTTGTCAAGGACCTGGCCTTCTATGGAATGGGCCCGGGCCTGTGTATGGGGCATCTTCCCCCAAACTCTTAGCCCTATTCATGCTCTTGAGGCGTGGGAGGGCTTCCTAGTCCTGGGATTCACAGGAGGTTTAAGTTTAGGGCAGGGCGTCGAGTTTGAGTGTTCCAGGAGAGGTCAGATCATAGGAGCACAATTGAACAGGGTGTTGCGCCTGGACCACTCAAGAAACATGCTGCCTGCTTTGGTGTCATTTTTTGAACAGGTTTCAGGTCTCGGGTACCTTGGTCAATTCTGGAAGTCTTAGGGGCTCAGGGTGTATACTCCACTTCCATCTAGGGCCCATGAATGAGGACTCAACAGAAGCAGATAGTTTGAATTAAGCTCAGGGCTTAGGGTGAAAAAATGTTCTGCACTTACCCGAACAGGCACCAAGAGCAATCCACGCAAATTGCTCCCAAAACGGGTAGCCTCTCCTTGCGAAAGGTACGAAGAAAAGTGTGGATAGAAGAGGATTGTTGCCTCCCCTTTCCCTAAAACATCAAACGCCCAAGTTGGAGCCTCCCAAGATCCTGTAGTCTACTATACAAGCAAACAACACCGTGTGTCGTAAAGCTATCTACCTAGCCTGAGCCCGAAACCCTAAACCCCAAACCTTAAACCCCAAACCCTAAACCCCAAACCCCAAACCCTAAACCCTAAACCTTAACCCCAAGTGAGACCATTTGTACAGTTTTGGGCCCCCTGAGAAGTAGCTTGCGAGGTGGATCTGCTTCCTTTTTGTGGTTCCGTCCCATATGAGCTATAGTCTAAACTCCTTACAGGGGGGTTTTATAGGTGATTAGGGTTTGGGGTTTAGGGTTTAGGGATTGAGGTTTAGGGTTTAGGGTCTAAACTCGTTAAAGGGGGTTACATAGGGGATTCTATAGGGGAGTATTATAGGGGCCAATAAGGGGATACAAGGAGTTCAGACTATAGCTCATATACATGCTTTACTTTGCGTTCTGCTTATGTCAGAGCTTTTCAAAATGGGGGGGCCCTAGGGACGTGTGGATTGGAGGGGTCTGTATCTGGTATTTTACAGAGATTATTCTCAGAAATACCGAAATACCAATGTCAGGACCGCATAAATCTCCAGAAGATCTTTGAGTTTCCGGCAAAAGAGGTTCTAGAATTTCGTATACTTTGGTAGTACTGACCCTGCTCTTGGCCGGAGAGTACTTAGATACGTTGCAAACTAGCAGTTGTCTTGGTAGCATTGTGGCCCGTAGCATCATTGCTGCTGCTTTGCAATGTTCTCCTTTCGGCTATTGTGGAGGCGTTTGCTGCCTTGGCCCGTTCCAACCCAGAATTTTCAGAAAGGATATGGGCAGTTCCAGATTTGCTCAGGTAGCTAGCTGTAGCAAAGTTGTCCAGAAACAGTTTACAGGCCCGCAAGAGATCCCACAAGTTCCATAAGGCTGTGTCTCAAGATCGCGCTATATCTATATAATATAATATAGCAGTTTCCATTTCCTTTTCCACTATCCCTATATAACCGATATTACCCTGCATTATCCCAATCTTGCCTACCCCCCCTCTCCCCCCCCCCTCGGCGTAACCCAAGCTCTTAGTCGCAGCCCAGGGGCCATTGGCGGGCGGCCTTGTTTGGTTCTTCTAGCTATTATTTCATGTGCTGTTGGGGAATATCCTTGGGCCAAGCCCTAAACCATTAAAATCCTTAGACCAGGCCCTAAACCCCTAAAACTCTCGGGCCAACAAGGCAATTTCTGGCCAATGGCATGGCGCAAGACGCATCGCTTCGTCGGAGCGAAGCCGGCCACGGACCGGGGGGGGGGGGGGGTTGAGTACTTGGAGGTTCATGCTAAGTTTTGTACCGTTGGAGGGGGTCATCAAGAGGCATAAGGTAACTATGATCCCATGACGACTGGTACGTATAACCCAACTGTAACCACAACAGCTTATAAGTGGGTTAGCAGTACAAATATAACTTGGTTATAGTTAACTGGATACTTCAAGTAGACAAGCGTTACTAATGGCTTGGGTTAAAGGCCAACACCTGGGTACGGGCTGCAGGGGACACATAGGGTTCAGGGTTTAG
>CAJNIZ010023258.1:0-18565 GCA_905231905.1 Symbiodinium pilosum | reverse complement strand
CTTACTTAGCCCTCCTGACCCTCCAAGTGGTGCTCTTACATCTTGTACCAGCATGAAGCAAGGATGAGTCAATTGTCGGAACTTGAAACTGAGAAGGAGACACAGTGAGTTAACTACAAGGTTCCTGAAAATAATTGTGAATTTCTGTTACCAACAATCCTAATATTTAGCTGAAATTATACTTTCTACTGGGGTTCCAAATCCCTTAGAGTTAGCCCTGAACCCTGAACCCCAATCCCAAAATCTGCCGCATCCTAAAACTCAAACTCCACACCTGAATCCCTAAACCCTAAACCTGAAACCTGCCGAATCCCTCCTGTGAGACAATGTTCCCAAACTCTGATACCCAAATCCCTAAACTCTCTGCAGGTGTTCACCACGCAGATCCGCGTTTGGAGCATGTCCATTATCGCCTTCTGCGGTCGAATGGCTCCAATGGTCCGGGACCCACGATGTATACTCTCCCTTAAGTAGATAGAATATATGGTATATGGGGATCTTGTTATAATATACCCAAAGCCAGATTTTATCTTAAGGGTGACTATAGAGCGTTGGGTATTTGGAGATACCTTGGGGGTCTGTTGGGTTCCTGTTGACTATTGGGGTGTACTTCAAACTCCGAATCCATGCCCTAGGCCTTAAATCCTGCCTGAACCCTGAACCACCCTGTAACCCTAAACCCTGGAACCCTGAACCCCAAACCGCATATCCAACATGTCAACATTGGGAAGTCCGAGGACGTTTAAGGGTGTTTGGGGTTCGCGTTCCAGAGTTGCGGGTTCGGAGGTAAAGGTTTAGGCTGCAATCCGTCCGCCCTATTTCTAAATGAATAAATAAATGTATATATCCTCTTACAAAGCGGATTTTGATTCTTCAATGTTGCTCTGAGGGTGTTAATGTTCGGGGAGAGCGAATGGGTAATTGCCCTAAATCCTGATCAGTCATGTAGCTTTCAGACCTTTTTGCCTGCTCGGAGGTTCTGAATCCACACTTCAGGGTCATGGTTGCAAGCTCAGGGTTTTGAGATTAGCTTGAGGGATTCGGGTTTAGGGCTTGCCTGAAAACCTATTTCCTTAACCCACTACCCAAACCGTGCTGCAACAGCCCTGAACCCTGAACCCTAATCCCCAAGCCCTAAACCCCAACCCCTAAACTCTGATCGCTAAACCTTGATCCCTCTGTCCTACACCCTAAACACCTTGAACCCTACCCCCTAAACCCCATCAATCAACCTCACGTCGGGGCTCTCAGGTTCAGATCACAAGGCACACACACCCACGCTGTAGGGGTGCAGGGTGTGCGGGCTAATTATTTAGTTGTGGCTTCATGAAGGAATGGTGCCATAACCAATTCCTGAGGTATACACGGACCAGATAAAGAGACCGCCAACCTGAGCAACCCATACCCTGAATGGGTTTGCACAGTTTTTTTGTGCCCCCCTTAATTAACCCCAAGGATAACATAATCCTGATCATATGCACCGCAAAAAGGGACCCCTCCCTCTTAGAAACCATTGAACCTAGTAAATCTCGTGTGTTATTGGCCCAGGCGGTGCCGCTTCTGATTCACAGTTCCACCCATCTCTTCCTGTACCTGACCATGGGACTGCCCCTGGCTTGTGAAAGTGGGTGATTGTTTTTTCAGGATCAAACCTGAAACCCCCAACCGTATGGCTTGTTGTTGTAGGGTCCTCATAAATTCCGAGCCCAAACATGCAGGCTGGCATGTGCTGAGTTGCGAAAGGCCCTTAACCTGGACGAACGCCAAGGAAGAGCTCTCCGGACAGTCTTTTTTGAGAGTTTTGTGTGTGTGTTTTGCTGGGAGTTTGTCAATCCTAAACGCTACAGTAAACCTTGGGCACCTTAGGAAAGATGGAGTCGATCAGTGCATTTTAAGGATTGCATCAGTCTCAGAGTTTTCCTGTATTCCCAGAATGCTGGACTGGTTTAGGGTTTAGGGACGGCTTTATCAGAACAAAGCGGAGGACCAGAGCGCCAAGATTAGGCTGTAGGCTGCAGGGTTTAGGGGCTTAGGGTTTAGGTTGCCACTCACGTATCTAAAAGGTTCTGAAGGTTCAGGGATCGGGGTTGAGGACGTTGATATGTGTGTGCGGAGAGGCCGGTCATCCTCTCCCACTCTCTCTCTCTCTCTCCCCTTCTCTTTTCCTCGATCTATTTGTTCTATGTATCCCTTTCTCTCTCTCATCTCTCGCTCTCTCTCCCTCTCTCTCTCTCTTTCTCTCTCCCTCTATTCCTCTCGCTCTGAGCAAATTATACTGACCTCACCTGACCTCAGCTTGACTGATGGTTCATATAAAAAGCAGTCCCACATTGATTCAATTTTTGGTTCTGAGATTCATCTAAAATGGCCAGAATAGTATTTCCCTGACATTGAAGTCATTCCTCCCCCACTTGAAGATTCATTTCCACTTATTTCAAAGGGGTGATATGGGCGGAAAGCCAGGTTCTGGGGATGTGACTGAAGCTTGTTTTTCTACAGGGTGCTTTTTTCAATTCTGGTCTCTCTTTTGCTTGCCATTTAGGGTATCCCAAAAGGGCCATGCTTTGTTTGACCCTAAACCCTACCATAGCAGGCTTTTCAGGCTTTTAAGGACCCCAAGCTGCCAGGGAATGACAGTTCAGGGATTAGAGCCCAAACCCGGCAAAGCACAAGGTTTTAGTTTAGGATTGAGCTGGGCAACTTCTGGCGACCTCACCCTACCTCACCCCAACTGTTTGTTTATATATAGAAAATGGCCCCACGTTGGCGTAATTTCATGTTCTGAACTTGCTACAAAGTGCCAAACCTTGCTGGCTTTGGGCAGCCGCAGCTTCTGATCACACCCTCTAGAATACAGCATCAACTGGAACATGAAATGGACGCTTCGGGATGGATGGGGATATATACATGCATGTGTGTATATGGCGTATATGTGGACATATATTACATATACATCTCTCTCTCTCTAGATATATATATATATGCATATGTATATGTGTATGTATATATAGGGATTGGCAAGTTGGCGTAATTATATAACCCAATCTTAGTTGCAACTATAACCAAATCATAAGCCGCCTCAGCCGCCTAATCTGTTCATATATTCGTTCATGAGCAGCAGTTAGTGTCTTTGGCCCTGAAGCTTCAAGTAGACGTACCCAGACTGCTGGTCTCCTTAACTGGGGTCTCTGTGTTATACGGGGATATGTCGGGGTTTATTATTGTATATGGAGACTCTCAACTTGTTTAGGCAACATATGTAGGGAAACCATATGCCTGAACAACGGTCAGCCCTAAAACCCCAAACCGTGAATGCAAACCTTAAGCTGACGCCATGGGCCCTAAACCTTGCGTGGCTTAGAGTTAAGGCCTTGGGATTTAGGCTTTAGGCTAACCCCAAATCCAACAGCTGGAGCCATATTATATTATAGTATACTGTATTATGCTATATTATACCATATTATTGTTACTACATTATACTATACCATACTAATCTAAGCTACTGTCAAAGGCTGATCGTCGCAGCCATTCTGGTGTGGAGTTTGCCGGAGACCAAGGCCTTCCTGCGTGAGCAGAAGAAGCCTAAGCTTAGGTTATAGGGATAAATAATTGGGGTTTTAGGGTTTAGGGTTTAGGGAATATGGGATATATATTGGGGGTCCATAACGAGTATAGGATATATATTGGGGTTATATAGGGAGTATAGATATATATTGGAGGTATAAAGGGATATTGGGAACTACTGGTGACGGTCATGCTTTTTTGGGTTTTAGGGATTGAGGGTTTAAAGTACCACATGATGTCCATGTTAGGCTTAGGCTTGGAGACTGGCTTAAATTTGTTATAACGCTGGCCCCGTACTGCATCACAATGCAGAGGGCTTCTGGTTTGGACCCATCAAGCCCTGCATAGTCCTCATAATCCTCATATATCCCGAGGGTCCCCAAGGGCCCCCACTCAAACACTGTAGCTTGGGTTTTGGGCTGACTAAACCCTAGCCCCTAAACTGTTTGGCAATCCCAGTTGGGAAGATGGTGTCTAGACAGATGCAGCGCCCATTCATCGCATGATGTGAGGCCACTACAGGCGCAGAGTTCCAAAGAACATTATACATGAGCCCTGAATACCGGTTGAGGGTATTGGACTTAGGGCTCGGCATTTAGACACAATCCTATAACCCTGTACAGCCTTTACAAGTTCCTTCTCTGAGCTCGCGCTATTGGACATTCCCCTCCCGCGCTTGATAGTTACTCATCTGGGCTGGTGAGAGGACCTCAGGAAATTACACCGTTTACAGGTATCATAAAGTCACCCTAAACCCTAGATTCTAAATACCCAACCTGCAAAGGTAAGAATGGGCCACCCAAACCTGAAAAGCGGGGGGTGTCTCAATCTGTAGAAGCCCCTCACCGTGGCGAGGATGCAGAGCTCATCGAGGTCCCGAATGGCCGTCCGATGGCGAAGGTGGAGCTCTGGAATATGGGGGTTTGAGGATTTAGGAGTTTGGGGCTCAGTTCTGGGTTCTGGGTTTAGGGTTTAGGCAGTTTGGGGGCTCAGGGGTAGGATCATGGCATCAAAGTTTGGGGATTGAGGCTTGGAACTGTAGGCCTTGGTACATGCCGGGCTCCCGGATGAGCATCAGGAACTAACCTCCCCCAACTAGTGAGGCTAGTCCGGGTCCCTCTGTGACATTTATAAATGGGGCTGCTCGCTTGAGGATTAGATTTCGGGCTGTGAGGTTGGGAGTTGGCTCTAAGGTGGAACACGTATAGCCCCCCCTTAAGTAGATAGAGTATGGCTTTGGGTATGCAACAAGATCCCCATATACCCCATAGTCTATCTCCTTATGGGGGATTTTACACGGTATTTGCAACTCATGACTTCTGAACCTGCTATACCTGGACGCTCAAAATACGCAATACAAGGGCCCAAAACCCTGAAAAACATACGGCCATTATTCTACATACTTTGGGGGTCCAGGCGAAGCACGCTGCAACATGAGGAACCCCTCATGAGCCTTTGACTTCGGGCGAAACTCACACCATAAACCCCAATCACCTTCTGAGTCCTACACCTTGAACCCTTCCCCTTATAACCCCTAAGCCCCTCAACCCCAAACCCGCCTCCCGACCTACGTAGCACCTACAGTTTTGAAGGTGCGGGGGATGCAGTATGTACTTCTGATTCTTATGATCCCTATTAGCCATATGCTGACCCCAGGTATCCCCCATGACCCTCCAAGTACACCTTCGTGCGAGGACACTCCATCCTACGGCGCGGCCGCAACGTCCGTGCCGGCGCGATGGGCGAAGAAGGTTTTCAGGTTGTTCTCGAACTTGGGGTGTTTGTTTTAGGTACCCTCATGATGAAGACCACATTATTTCAGGGGCGATAGACTTTGAGAGGTATTTCAACAGCATTTGGTGGCCTCTTACAGGATGTTGAGATTCACTGACAGGTTTTCCCAGGCTGTGTTCCGACTTTTCGTTGAACGCCTACGGGGCCCAGGTTTCTGCGACTTTGCCGAGGGCTTCTTTTCTCGTAATTAACATGCGTTTTCTGCTTCACATTGAGCTAGGTGCTGCTGTTCCCTTGTGGATTCGAGAAGCACAGGTTTACGGGGGTGCGCGTGATCGGAGTTTGCTCTGGTACTGTTTCCGTCCGAAACCGGAAACCTCAAGCCTAGACCGCGTGACTCTTAGATTTGTGCGGCGGAGCCTGCCTGGATAGGTTCCCCGGGACCCCGTTTAGGGAGGTTCAGGGTTTCGGGTTACGGTAAGCGGTGGCTTGACCAGGCTAATGTTCGAAAGACTATATGACCCGTAGTCTAAACTCCTTAAAGGGGGTTATATAGGGGAGTATGTAGGGGACCATTGAAGGGTTTACTAAGGGGGATACTCTAAGTTTAGACTATGGCTCATCTGACATCAGGTCCCATGTCATTTTCCATTGTCTTCTCCGTTTTGTTCTCCATTATTGGCGTGCAATGGTGGTTTCCCAAAATGGGGGGACCCCAATATAGACCCCAAAATACTAACTAAATCCTTATTATGGGGACCCCAAAAAGGTATCCCTAATTTTGGGAATACCCCCCAAGCAAGCTCAAGAGGATCCTACAGTGTGGCGTCTGGAAAGGGAGCTCTTGCAACACTTCTCCGGGGCTTTGCACGGAATAGGTTTCAGAAAGTAGCGCAATGTTGCATAAACGTTGTATTATCCTGCCTTTCTCTGTTGAGCACGATCCGGAACTTGAAAGAGCCGAGCTAGCGTCTCGTTCATCAAAAGCCACTCCCCAAAACATGGATCCTAACATTGAAATAATAGCAATGACAGTGGTAATGATAGCATTCTAATAGGAATAATAGCAACAATTGCAATTATAGAACTGAACCCCAACCCCGCGCCATCCGGGACAAGCTGCACCTTTATTGTTAAAAGAGAAGTGGACAAGGTTGGCAACTTTGTGTATGGGGCTGATGAAGTCCCATAACTATGTTGGAAACAGTGCGAGGCGCCCTCCAAACAGGAACTCCTTAGGGCAAGGGAGCCTTACACAACCCTAATGATGTACTATCGAAGCATACCCGCAATTCTTCTCCCCCTGAACCCTGACAAAACTTAAACTCAATTTGCTCGGACTGAAAGGCCGCGGCAGGGTGAGCGAGGCAGTTGTCAGGGGGAGCACCTACAGACTCTACAAATAGAGGCTTCTCAAAAGTTTGGAGCCCCTACAGACCCTACAGAGGAAAAAAGGGATGACAAAAGGGTTCTCGGGCTCCGTATAGGAGATGTGCAAACCTTCAACACTTCAACTCCTTGAATGCTTCAGATGGCAGAACTGCTGCCATTCGCTTCATGAGACAGTAGCTCAGCAGCGCTGTGTGAGAAAAAGAGGTTCAAAGCAGTAATCACGGAGTTTTCCGGGATTCGTCGCGCAAGGCCTTCATACGTCAATCCGCTTTCCAGCGATCGCAGTATGGAAGGGTCGAGCAGTTGTGGGTGTCAATGACGAACGTGATGCAGCTGAGACTCTCTACTAGGTAGGTCTATTGATGGTATTGTCAGGGACGAAAAAATTATGAGCATTGTGGCCCAGATTCCTGGTATGATTATGGCATAGGGTGCCTCAGATAGACTTGAACATGATCTTGCTGGACTATTTAGGCCCCTCATGACACAAACGCTTCATACGCCTCCTATATAAACCGGCTTCTATCATTTTTCATGCTCTTTCGACTTGGTTCTCCATTCTTTTTGCCCAGGTGTAAAATGGCCAGCTTGTGCATGTTTGTGTCTCTGAATGACAAGGGTGACACGTGGGAGGAGGGGCGGCAGGTACAGTGAAAGGATGAGAATAGGAGACGCTAGTAAGAACCCTAGGAAGGACGTCAACTGCTCAAGGCGTCCACTTTCTTTCATGAATGCCAGGGAGATCAGCTCATGATTCTTAATCTCCGGAGCCTGCATGTTTTCTAGAAAGCGGATACACTGCATAAAAAAATGAAGGCAGGGCCAGTTTCAGTTGACTCTTCCGATGGGTTTTCTACTTGTGGTGTAAGAACCGGGACCTTGCAGCGAGGATCCTGGGGATGTACAGAATTCTGTTCGCAAGGACATCCTTATTGCAGGGGATTGTACGGGTATATATGACTACAGTTTTGCGGCATAGCGGTTTGTAGCCCCATGCAGCATCGCAGGTGCTAGGAGCATGATTGATTTGGCGAAGCGACTTGCAATGATATTTCGCGGCGATATCAAGCAGTTCTGTTCTTGTACTTCTGGGCGTGAAGCTGAAGATCGTTTTGGCAGTATGATCTTGCTAGCAGCCGTGAGTTACCCTCTCAGAAAACGTGTGCTGCAGAAGTAGTGCCTAGTTCAAAACAGATGCTTATGATCTATACTCATAGCAACCCATGAAACATCCCGGTAGCCTTTGTCTGGGAAAGAATCTTTAGCAATTCTGCAGACAACTTCTTGGATTGACGGAGTCGTTTGAGAGTTGGAAGGCCTAGAAATTCTTGGTCTGTTGACTTGCTAGTTTGGGGCTCCCGTATTTTTCAGCACGTTCGAACTATGGAACGGCATTTTGCTTTACTGTCTAGGCCTTCACAAGGAGGTCCCATTGTTGCACCACAGAAGCACCAACCATTGGTGTTATCCAGCATTTTGCTTGGGATGTGCTCATGATAAAGAGCGATGGTCTCTTCAAATGGTGTCACCTTTTATAGGGGCATATGGATCCTGATTTTGGTATCTACGCTGATCACATGAGGCTATATAAGGAGCAGCGAATCAGCCACCAACCTGAACATCCTGCAGTAAGGCATCTCTTCAGCAAAATGAAGTAATGATCAGGTAGCCCCAAGCGTCCAGGCACCTTCATAGTATATGCATTTACCTTGGGTACAACGAGGTTCCTATGAAGACACTTTGGGGCCTGCGTATCTAGGAGAGGACTACCTGGACCATTTAGGTAGGATAGACATCCTTGGTGCCTTATCCCAAGCGCAAGCATCCTCCGTCGGTGGCTCTAAGATTTCCTGGCCTCTAGGTGTCTGCGTAGGAATTGGAGAAATAGGGTGGTTTCCCAAAACTAGGGGTACCATTTTGGGGGTCTTTATAATAATAATAATAGTATATTGGGTCTACAATGGGTCCCCTCACTGCTGGAAAGTACCATAGTCATATGCATCTCCCGAAAGATCTCTCCGAGCCGCCATGGAAGCCCGAAGCTCGAAGCCTCCAACCTTAAAACTTACATCCCAACTCTCAGACCTATAGTCCCCCTTAAGTGGACAGAATACAGGGTTTACGGGTTTAGGGTATAGGCCCCTTCTAGTAGATAGAATATGGGGTTTAGGGTTTAGGGTTAAGGGTGTAGTCCCCCTTAAGTAGATAGAATATGGGGTATATGGGATCTTACTATAACATACCCAAAGCCATATTCTATCTACTTAAGGGGGATCATAGCACTACTAACCTTCAAACCCAGGGCCAAAATCCCGAAGCTTACCCTAAACCCTAAACCCCTAAACCCAAGCATGAGGTTCTGTAACTTTCAAGTTACTCTGCTGGGAATGCTCAGGACTTGAGGCTTGAGGTCGAAGGCTTCCCTTGCATTTGCCATTTACCTTTTAAAGTTGGGGATTAGGGGCTTAGGGCTTGAGGTTCAAGATGAAGTGTCGGGTTTGGGGTTTGGGGCTCAGGGTTTGAGCTTGACGGTCTCAAAGTCTAGGCGGTGTATATATTCATAGCTGCAAGGTGTTTTGGATGGGTTTCAGGCTCAGGATCAGGCCGTGATAGTAGATTCTTCAAGCCACGACTGTCTTTTCAGTTTGTGAGGAAAGCCATGGAACACTTGTTGGACGCCAGGAGGGCTTGAACAGTTTCTAACATTCTTTCTTGTCATGCGGCATGAGGCCAGGTCTTGCAGCCGGGGGCTTCATCAGATACATTGGGGTTATGTAGGGATGATGGAAAAGAAAATGGAAACTACTACGTTATAATAGGGTATACAGTAGGGAATCGTTTAATTTCAACTGGCATACTAACTACAAGTCCCCATACTCGGGGTTCCGCGCAAGGACAGGTCATTTTATCGGGGAACACAAGCCCGGGCAAAACCGCAAGTATTGAGACCAAGTCGGTCACGTAGGGACTGTGCCAAGACGTCCCTAAACCCTAAACCCTAAACCTACCGTTCAAGATTGTGAGCTCCCGCGCTTCTTCACCTCCCCATCTCTTTCTTTTGCAGCATCGCCAGGTAGAACATGAGGGGAATGGCATTCCTTTACCTTCCTAATCACCATTGCAGAGGATCACCTTTTCGCCCCCTCCCACAAGTAGAAATTCCGCAAGTTCAGACCATTCTCAATTTCAGTTTTTGCAGCTACTAGCCTTCTTGAATACGTCCGATGTTTTACTGAAGTGAATGGAACAAAAGCCGGCCTGAGTCCAGCCTACTTTGCGAGTGAAGTAATATTCAGAAAGTCCCAACCATATCAGGCTTATTCCGCCAAGTTAAGACGACCAGGCAGGGACAATGTCTGCATTCGGGTTCGTGGCGCCCTCTTTGTTTAGAAGGGTTCCCGTTGAATCAAACATGAATCCAAGGTTGCTCGAATCTGTCTGCGGATTATGAAGTGAGCCGCCTTTTGAAGTCCTCCAAAAAATCTTCAAGTCAATGTAGAACCTTTGGGGCCGTTTACATTGCACGGTCACAGCCAGCCTCGGCTAAAGCTCGCAGACTGAAGCCGGAACCTGCAACATGTCGTCGATGTGGGGAACTCTGAAAACTTCAGCCGTGAAGCCACTATTGGCAGGCCAAGTGATATTGGGAGCCCCGTGGATAATAGCAGGGTAAGCAGCGGTTTGTTGGGCATGATAGCCAGCCTTGCATTCAGGCTCTGTGCTTGCACGCGAGTTTAAGTTGATGCTGAGTTGCTCCTGCGCGGCCATGTTGACATCCAGCAGCTGTCATTTGCATCGGCGCGGGCCAAAGAATACAATCCGCGGTGCGAGTGCTTTTGGAGTTGAAGTTGTCCTTGCCAGGTGCTGGGCATTGTTGCTGACGCGCCAGCGTGCTTGCAGCCTTTGAAAACCAAGGGCTTGTGTAGTTTTGATAAACATGTGTTACAAGTTTAGCCAGCCCACGGCCAGCTTACTTCGCATTTGCTTCACAACTTCGGCAGCATTTCCACCAGCCATGCAGCTCGACCACGTATCCACAGCCCAACATTCAGGTTGTGCTCGTGACAAAGTTCCTTATCTCATGTTTCGCGACGGGCTCGTTTGCGATGGCCACGGCGCCTGCCCCAACGGCGGCATCCAAAGCAGCATGCTCGCTGTTAGGCCCCGCAGCCATAGTGGGTTTTAGTTTGACGCTGCGAAGCTGCTTGTGCACGTGGTTGTCTACAACATGGGAGATTTCTGCAAAAGGAAGTCTGATATCGGTGATAAACGGTGATCATTTTCATCGTGCCTGGGCAATGCATTGTCCGGGGCAAGCTTGTTCCAATTGAGGCAGCGAGGTTGCTCTGGCCAAAGCAGCACAGCGGATTGATGCTTTTGTGTTGCTTGCCGGCCACGGCTCGATGCCATGTTCTGCACGTCAGGTTTTGTTTGCATGGGTGGTTGAAACATTTTGTATCTCATTACAAGACATCATTGCAACCCACATTTTTTGACAGCCCATTCCCGACATTGTAATTAGCGTGAGCACGCGCAGCTTGTTTGAAGGCAAGGCAACGTTCAGCTTGAAAGCAGAAGCGGCAGGCTCCCAAATCACCGAATCATTGGTTTGGACATGATGAAGGCTTCGCAACAACCATTGCGTGTTAGACTACTTTTTTTTGTTGTATTCTGTATGTAGCGCAGCTATTTACGTTTTTTTTTTCCTTCTGAAAATTATTTGGGAATTCCGGCATACATTCATGATCTTCAATTTTCGTCTTTGTGCTTCCTTGCTCCAGGCAGCCCGGCCAAAGCTGCCGCTGCGCCGACAGGCGTCAGCAGCTGTGAGCACGATTGCCGGCAGGAATCTAGAAGACGCGGACCTTGTTGACGGAGACGTATTCCTTCATGTTTTGTGATGTTTTTGCACAACATTTGCTGCCTTCGTGGTGGCAATCTTTCTGTTTTTATTTGCGCGAATCATGGCTTCATGTTTGTTTAAATTTTGCCATGCAAACTAGATCCCTCAACCCTTCAACCTTGATTTTCAATCTGTATCCAGAAGGATTCACGCCTTGCCCCAAGTTTTTCGTTAGGTCCTTTAGGTTTGCTCTTTCGTTTACATGTTATTGTTAGCACGATCACCGCCCCTCTTGGCCTCCTTCATGCAGGTGCCCAAAGTGCCCTGAGCCTTCTTGGGTCCCCAGCAGCTGCCAAGCCTGCGGCGCCCGTGGGCTATGAGTGCCGTGGCATATAGTTTGCCAAGTTTCACTTTTGTAGATTTGCGGGCTATTAGGCTTTGGTCAGCGAACGGTTTACTGATTTTTGCAAGATTTAAGGCTAGATCTGGGATGATGTGGGGTACGGCATGTTAAGGATAGTTTTGGTATTGTGTATATATATATATATATGATATATGTGTATGTATGTATGTATGTACGTACGTATGTATGTATATGTGCTACCATATGGACCCACATACTTTTACATATTATTCTTGTTGCTGGGGGGGCGGATACGGTAATCAGGTGTCCTGGCGAATCGATTCCGAACCAAGGCTCAGACCTGAATCCACATCCCAGACGCCCGAAACCCAAAACATTCAACTAATTTCAGTAGATTCTACCAGGAGCACCGCAAGAGGGGTCTGTACGCTTGCAGGTCGGCTAAGCTCCCAGCTGCTCCTGCGGCTGCCGTCGCCAAGGTGGGAGTTTTTCAGAACAAGGGTACTTTGGTGACCCTAAAGATAAACAAAAGAGGGGATAATCGGTGTCCCTGTAACCCCTGTTGCCTAGTGAAGAAGTTCTTTGCGGTTGGAGGCTTAGGGATGATAAGGAACATGTGGAGAAGCAACCAGGTCTCGCCTGCCTCCACTGTGTCCTCCGCCTACAGCGGCCGCGCCGGTTTTGAGATTCCAGGGTGTTCCCCCAATATCATCATCCTGGAACAGGTAATTTTGCAGAATCAAAAGGAAAACGTGGTCCCTTCGAAGAGGTTGTATAGTGATTCTATGCGTTGTAGGGTGGAGAATCAAATGGAAAAGGACATGCAATGTAAAATGGAAACGTAGCTTTTTGGGGGGCATACTCAATTTGAATGGTGGTATTGACCATCTTGGCATGCGGCTTGCTTGCGAGGTAAAAAAAACCTACAGTGAACTCGTCTCTGGGTTCTCTGATTTAAGTTCAGCACAGTTCAGAGAGATGATTTGGTACTGAACAATAAGCCACCATAGGATTTGTTATCATCTTGAAGGTCTCGCAGCTTAGGATTTAACATCTGGGTCTTGCAGGGTTCGGGGGTAGCCCTCGCATTTCAGCAGTTTGGGTTGAAACAGAAGTCTATGGATTGCCTGGGACGAAGTGAAGGTTGATGGCTGCTGGCAAAGCAATCCTGTGAGGAGGTAAGGTCCCAGGACTTGCTTGTGATGAAACATGCCGGACGTGTGCTTTTTAAGGGGATGTGGAGGTCCTGGCGCTTTGCCTGCTACAAACTAAGATTTAGAGTATTGCTGATGAGTGCGGATCGCCGCAGAGCAATTCCAGGGGTGTAGCCATGCTTGTTGCTGCCAATAGAAACACCTAGGGTGACATGTTGGCTGACGTGTATCTGAGGTGGGTTCGACTCCACGCAGGGCACGCTTCCCAAAGCCACCTTGTCATCGTCTAGTGCGGCCTTGGCAGTTTTAGGGAAGACACCTCCGCCAGTGGGTACCAGCCCGGCGGGCACCAGTTCAGCCCTTGCGACACCAATGCCCTCGACCAGCCCTGCGCCTGCCGCACCCGCTGGAGCCATCGCACCTACGGCGCCTGCCATCGCCAAGGCAGTCACAGTGCCAGCTACCACACCGGCAGCCTCAGCTCTAAGCGTGCTGGGCAAAACTGCCCCTGCAGTTCCTGCTGCACCAGCAACACCAGCCCCGGCCAGTGCCGCACTTGCAGTTCTGGGATCAACTGCACCGGCTGCACCCACTGCACCCGCAGCCCCGAGCACATCTCCAGCAGGCGCTGCCCTGGCCGTCCTGGGCACAGCGCCAGCACCGACGCCAGCAACTGCTGTGAGCCAACCAGGCCTGGCGTGACCTCATGAAACTTTGTTGTATCCTAAACCCCAAAAATCCTGAAGCTCCACTTCAACCTCAGCCTCTTGAAGCATTCTAGTCTAGTGTCCCTTTTGGGCCCTATGTTCCCGAATATTTTGGGTACCCCAAAAAGGGACCATCATTTTGTCAACTCTACAACCGATTCCACGTATCTATCGGTATGTGTCTTTGTATACCCCCTGGATTACCTCTGTATAATCCCCAAACCTTTTCAAAGGATCGGCCATAATTTTGGCAATCACCCATATGTTTACTCTCTTCGTTCCAGGCTCGGCGCCTAAGGCCCCGACACTGGCGGCCCCGGCCGCACCAGCGGGTGCGCATGGAAGAATGGGGAGAGCTGGTGAGGTTCAGCGTAAGGCAGGATCTAGGGCTAAGGCGGCTAATGAGGATTCTTCAAAGGCCTACAGGCTCTGTCCAGTTGGGGGACCCCTGAAAAAGGTACCTGATACTTGTAGCGTTGACTTCATAAGTTGGCTCGTGGGCTTTGGGCTTCGTATTGAGTATTGGGGCTTGTCGGGCCTGGGATTTACGATTGAGGAATGGTTATTGTCAGTATTCTTCGGCCTAATCCCGCTTCGTCCCAAGTGCATCATGTCCGTTGACGGATTTGGGGTTTCCAGCAGTGTGGCTGCAGACAGTGTGGAAGGAAGACTGCTTGGAGCATCATAGGTAATATAATATATTATACTTTCATATACTACAACATATCAGAATTTGCTATAAAAGTCTGCACGAAACCAAGAACTGACCTACATGCTAAGCGAGCCAGCCCTGGGCCCAAAACCCCTGAGAGCTAACCCTCAACACCAGGACCTTAACCCATACTCTCTCAGCCGAAAACCCCCAGCCTTAAATCCTGAATGCAACGACTCCTTGAAATCTCAGGTCTCCTCCCCAAACCATGATCTACTAAAGCACGCATTTTCCAAGATTCAGCCGCAATTCTTAGAGCCCAAACCTTGTGCACTAAATCTGAACTCCCAAGACGTTAGATCTCAGAGGTACCTCTAGCTCGGCGCCTGTGAAGCAAGCGCTAGGCGCGGTGAAGGGGCTAGCACAACTATCCGGTAACTGGGCTTCCTGTTTAGGTTTGAGGCTATAGGTTTAGGGTTTAGGGTTTAGGGTTTAGGGTTATAGGGGTTCAGGGTTACGGGTTAAGGGTCATTGGTTCAGGGTCCGCATGGCTTGGGGTTTGGAAGTAGTAGTTTCCATTTTCTTTTCCATTAAACCCTAAACCCTATGTTATAACATAGTAGTTTCCATTTTTCCATGATTACTAAGTCCCCCCATAACAGTACCCAAGGATGCTTGCAGACTTGTGGCTGTAGGTACACATGCTTGAGGACCCGGCATTATGTACCATAGAACCTTCAAGTGGGGTATTGCGTTTCGCAGTTTCGAGGTTTTTGGGATTTCGGGTCAAAGGCTTTCTTGGGTGCATGGTGTTATAGCCTATGCCGATTGTGTCAGGAGGCTTAGAGACTCTGCAAAAGGCTCCTAAACACTAAGCCCTGCTAAACCCAAAACCCTGCCAATTGTGCGCTGGGATTTGTATGTCTTGTTTGATGCCCTGTGTTCATCGATTCTGCCATCTGCGGTCTTGGCAAAGGTGGGAGTCTGTCCTGTCCTTTAGGTTCCTAGGGATGCACAGGGCTTTCGGCTAACGTGTTTCTGAGAAACTGTGCGTCCCTTCGTGTCCCTTCCTGCATTCCATCTGCCAAGGGCACTTTGTTTTGGGCAATTCGGCAGATGTGGATCTTGAGAAGTACCACTCTAAACCCTAAAGCGCTTTTCGGCCGTTTTCGTCTGCAACCATGCATCTACGTAGTCCCCTCTCTCTATAAGAAGAAACTCACCACAAACCCCTTAATAACAAACCCCCGAATACAGTGCCACTATATGTTAGGCTGATATCTACTCTTTTGGGGGTGGGGGGTTATTATTTCGGGGAGGTGAGTAGAAGATACCTTTCCCTCATCCGTTAAAATCCTAAAATGTTTGAGCAGATGATTTTCATTCTGGATCTACGGGGTTGCAGAAAGAACTGAACCCTGGACCCGAAACCCCACAAAACAACTTACTGGTGGTTACTAGGACCGGCCGCCAATAGTAAAGTTCATGGGTTCCCCTACGAACCCTAAACCCTAACCCCCCCCCATGCTACCCCTCCTTAGATTCCCCCTTAAGTAGAACCTAGGGGTTAGTCTAGGGGGTGTGGGTAGCAGGGAACCCATGATAAACCCAGTTTCGATTTTATGTTCCATGTTCTTTTCCATTTGATGTTACTCCAACCCCTAAACTCTAAACCCTATAGATTCCTATATGAACCCCTGAAGGCCATAGATATATATATATATACATATAATATGTCTATACCTATGTATATATATATATATACGTATATATGTACATGGCAGATCTCCTTGGGAAGCCCTCGGCACCGGCCTCTGCAGCACCTTCCGCGCCCGCGCCCTCGGCACCAGCTGCAGCGGTGCCGGAAGCCCCTGCAGATCCGGAGAAGGCGGTTTCAGCTTTAGGGTTTAGGGTGGTTCTCAGCCTAAGTAATGTAGGGGCCGAAATCATGTGCCAATCGCTTGGAATTGTAGGCATGGTGTGGGCTATCTCAAATAGACCTCAAAGTGTTATTGGCCAGTATTCAGGCTCCTACATCGGGGGAAAATCCAAGTTATATAAGCAAGTGATATCTTATGGTCCCTTGTGTTTATACCCACCTAACTCTCAACCAACGGGACCCCATATGTCGCCTGCTGCTACTTGCGGGGATCGGAGCAGCCTTTTCGTATCGTACCGGAGGTTTGTCAACATGACTGCTTCTTCCCTGGTTTGTCCAGATAGTCAGGGCTATATGGCACTTGAGGTAGAAAGGAAGCGACATTATGCAGCATATCCATGCAAGATTGCGAGTTTGAGGCTTTTATGCAAGTTTAGCTTTGTTTTTTTTTTTATTCGGGCTTCTGTGCTGTTGGATGTTGGGGTTCAGGCCTCCAGGGGCATGGGGCGAATTTGTTCTGTTCATCTGGGGACCTTTTATGTAGGGGGGTACATGGCATTGACACCATTTCTTAAAGTTGCTGCACGCCCTAAACCCTGGATTCCGTGTCAATAATAAGAGTAAGAATACATATAACAATACTAATAACACTAGTAGTTATACTATACTAATAATAACATGTGACTGAACCGTGTCATAAACTAAACCCCTGGAGGGGAGAATACATAACATTCCATAGGGTCTCTTCTCAAAACTTACCAGGCTTAAGCCTTCAACTCCTAAGCCCTAAACTTATTGGGGGTTACTAGGGCGTGAGGGAATATTTCTCCTTGGGACTTAGCTTGGACGTTAGACCCTTAACCCTTCCCTTTTAGTAGGGGTCCTAAGTGCCACGTAGATCTTATACAGGAATCATATTCCCTTACTCCGTAGTACCCACAGTAAGAAAACCTCCAAGCCCCGGTCCCGCGAGTTTGGCCCAGAGCCCTAAACTTTGGTGTTTAGGGTCTAGGGATTCAGGGTTTTGGGGGTTTAGGGTTGAGGGTTTTGGGGTTTAGGGCTTTGGGGTTTCCATTTCAATTCAGCAGGTAGCAGGCACTTGGCTCACAGTTTACCCAGCGCCAAGCTCCTTCTTGAGAAGGACGAACGGCCCACTTGGGGGTTGGGGTGTGAGGTTCGTTTGGGCAGAAATGTGTCTGACATACCCAAGAAAGTTTTCTGGCATACCCTGAACCGTAACCCTAGACCCTCAACCCTAAACCCTAAATTGCGCATTGGATCCGCACAGATTTCGTTTGAATGTCTCTTAAATCCACAGTAACCCCGGTAACCCAACGGCCCAAGTCGCAAGCACGTTCCCCGTAGGTTGCAGATGCTTTGAAGATGTCTGGCCCCCAGTTGCAAGGGGTTAAGGGTTAAGGCCAGCATTGAACTCGCAACCCTAAACCGTGAGTGAGTGAGTGAGTGAGTGAGTGAGTGAGTGAGGCAGGGAGGGAGGGAGGGAGGGAGGCAGGGAGGGAGTGGGTGACTGAGTGTGTACGTGCTTTCGTGCAGACACTGTGGTTCAGCTTCTGAAAACAAATTTAGATATGATCCTCTGTCGACACTGAAGCATACTGTGGCTGTAACTCACAGGGTTTAGGTATACAGGGTAATGCAAGAAGTGTCCATCTGCCTTAGGATTCAAGGCTTGACTAGGGTTGTCTTAGGGCAAGCTTAACTTGGGAGTTGCACTTCTCCAGTTCTTTTCCCTAAGCACAGTGGAACAAAGGCTTTCTCGGAGGTGTTCACGTACACGCTATACTCCAAACCCTAAACCCTGAACCGCGCGCACACCCTCTACTGTAGAGCTTGATGCTGTGGGTTCATTTGAGCTGTAGTCTAAATTTCTTAAAGGGAGTTATTTAGCGGAGTACTATAGGGGTGATTAAGGGGGATACTAGGAGTTTAGACCCTAAACCCTAAACCCCAAACCCTAAGGCCTAAACCCTGTAATGGGGCCTATTAAGGAGGATACTAGGAGTTTTCACTATAGTCCATTTGGTAGTTTCCCAAAATAGGGGGACCCCAACATAGACCCAATATAGTATAACATTGTTATAGGGACCCCCAAAAAGGTACAACTAATTTGGGGCACCCCCCCGTTTGGAGTTGGTGACTACTCTCTGGAGACCTTGGGGGAGATTTGCGGGATTCAATCCTTGTCTCAGAGGGGCTTTGAGTCTAGTGTTTAGGGTTTACAGCTTTGAATTTAGGGTTTAGGGCTGTTTGGGGTT
>CAJNIZ010023247.1:67741-79560 GCA_905231905.1 Symbiodinium pilosum | reverse complement strand
CAAAAAGCAAAAAGCAAGAAGCAAATACCAGCAAGCAGAACCAGAGAGAAGAGCAGTAGGCACCACACATGATCAGGAACCACAGAAACAAAAAAAAATCCCAAAAAGAAACAAAAAAAACATCCTAAAAAAAATAGGCCCCCGTAACCCTTTAATAAAGGTACCCTTTTTTCTAATGCTCTATTTTGGTAAGGAGACCCCAACAGAAAAAGTGGCAAAGGGTACCACTGGGGTCCTAGCAAAGATATCACCACCAATGCTTAAGGATGAAAACGGACGACATAGGGCTGCTAAATAAGGCTCTACATCTGGAAAGGCTACCCCTGGCCACCTTAAACCCTAAACGCCAAACCCGAAACCCCAAACCCTAAACGTATCCCTAACCCTAAATAGCAGCTTCCATTCTATTTTTCATTTGATCCTCCATTATTCTCTTTATTTTTATTCTTATTATTACCCCAATGGTCCCAATATAGCCCCAATATATCCCCCAAACCCTAAACCCTCCCTCAAACCCTAAACCCTAAACCCGTGTAAACCCGTAAACCCTAAATATAATCCCTAACCTCAGAGGAGCCAGCTTGCAGCATCTTGCCAACCTTCTCGAAAGCTCGGATGCCAGTTTCCTCCTGCAGAAACATTTTGGGGTGGGCTTTAGGGATTGGGGTTTAGGGTTGCTTCTGCTTTAGGGTTTAGGGCTTGGGATTTAGGGCGGCTTTTGTTGAGATCTCTTTATAGTGGAAAGTTCTTCTTCCAGAGCCCTCGTAGTCTTGTCACCCTGAGAACGCAAAAAAACCCACGCTTTCTTAAGCCCATCAGAAGCCTACCCTAAATCCACAACCCTGAACCCTAAACACTAAATCCCAAACCTTGGAGGGTTTAGGGTGCAGGGCTTAGGGCCCTAAACCCCCTACCCCTTAAACCCTAAATCAAATTTTCTTGTCGACAACCCAGGCACTTCCTACCAAGAACCATCCTCATTCGGGTTTAGGGGGTTTTGGAGGTTCAGGGGTTTGGAGTTTAGGGTGTTAGGGTTTAGGGTATTAGGGCTTAGGGTTTAGGGGCTAATCACAAACCTGGTCCACGGCTTTTCAGGAGTAGCTTTCCATGTGAACCACCATTTGTCTTGAGGTTTGGTGCGGTCACAAACGTGTGCCTTGTAGTCTATCTGGGCCCGCACAATCAGATATAAGGTGTAGTCATATAGTCACCCTTAAGTAGAGAAAATATGGGGTATACGGGGATCTTATTATGGCGTTGGGGAATTCTATATTCTATATTCTATCTACTTCACGGGACTATGAGGTAATTGCGCCTTTGTAACCACATGGCTACGGCCAGACTGTGTCCAGACTTCTTGTGAATTGGGGCGCGGAACACCTCTCTTGAGCCTTCCTGAAACCTAGGGTCTAGGGTGTAGGGCTGAGGGTTTAGGGTCTGGTTTAATCACTCCTCACGTCACAGCCCGCGACCCCTCCCGATGTTGTTGACCCTTGCCGGAAACACTTCTCCCCACAAAAGCGCTATCTTTCCTGCCATAGCAATAAAAATGTGCTCCAGCGATGCCTCCTATGGGTTTTGGGTTTTGGGTCTAGGGTTTAGGGCTTAGGCCTTCCCCTGGGGCTATAAACCTGCGCTTAAAACAGGCAAAAAGGGGACCTGAACAATTGTTTACGAAGATTATCGTCCCCAAAATGGTCCGTAGAAACCCCCTCATATCATCACGGTGGCCTAGAACAATGTAGATGCCTCCTCAATTGCCGGTTTGATCCTCTCATAACCCTATACAGCTCTACCATTATATAATGTACACCCAACACCCATGCTCTAATCACCTAGCCCCTAAATCCTAAACTCTGCAGCCAGTGAGATATTGAGCTCAGAAACCCCCCTCCACGCCTCATACTTCTCCGTCCATTCGGTCTGGCGTCATGAAGATTGAGCTTTGGGATTCTGAGTTTAGGGATCAGGGTTTAAGTTTAGGGTTCAGGGTTTGGGGTTTCGGGTTTGGGGTTTAGAGGTTTGAGTGTTTAGTTGGGGCGTCGGGTTTGGGGTTGGGGGTTTAGGGTTTGCAGGGCTGTGGAGTTCAAGCCTTCAAATGAACGGAGGGCCCGGAGTAAATGGCCTCATGAATGCAGCGAAAGGATCAAGCCCAGAACCCTACTTGGAGGTTCATGGGACTTAGTAACTACTTATAGCTGGGGTTATAACCCTATGATAATTGGGGTAACCCCTATAAGCCGATTTAGGGGGGTTACAATTAGGGTTATAAGCCCAGTTATAAGTAGTTACTAAGTCCCATGAACCTCCAAGTAAACCCCTAAACCAGGGTTCTGGACCGAGTGAGCCCATGAGCGGGCCACACTGCTAGAACCCCAGGCGCAGTAGCGTCGTCCGGGAGCCATGGAAAACGGTTTAGGGTTTAGGGTTTCAGGGTTTCAGGGTTTAGGCTGACAAGCAACACTTGCTTTCTACACTTACACCATAAAACCCAAAGTCCTAAAGCGTAAACCCCCTAAACCCTAAACCCCTACATCCTAAACTCCCAAACCCTAAACTCCTAAGTCCTAAAATCCCAAGTCCTAAACCCTAACCCCCTACACTCTAAACCCCTAAACCCCAAACCCCGAAAACCTAAACCCTAAGCCCCCCCTAACCCCCTACACCCTAAATGCTTAAACCCCTAAGTCACCGAAACCCCGAATTCTTACACCCCTAAACCCCCTAGACCCCTAAGCCCCTAAACCCTTAACCAATAAACCCAAACCCTAAACATGTTCTCAAATTCGCCGGCCGGACAATTTGATCGTAGGTCGGTTTTCTCTCCGACTCGCCCAACTGCACGCGTAGTGTGTCCAAAGGGTCTAGGGGTTTACGGTTTAAGGGTTTAGGGTTTAAGAGTTTAGGCTTTTGGGGTTTAGGGCTTCAGGAAAATGTGCCAAAAATCAGGTATAGTAGTTCAGGTTTGGGGTACGCCTTGAGTACTTGGACCTCTCGGGTTCCAACCCTAAAAGCTAAACCGCTTAGGGCTTACGGCTGCCGGTTAAAGGTTTACGGGGCTCAGGGCTTCGATCTTTGGAGCCAGGTCGAGGGGTTTAGTGTTTAGGGGTGAAGGTTAGTTTGAAGGGTTGTGAGCTTTAGGTGTTTGGAGTGGTAGGGCTTTGGGGTTTAGAGCTCAAGGATTCAGGATGCAAACGTTGAGGCATGGGGCCTACAGGACCCTAAAGCCTAAACCCCTGAATCGAAGGAATAGGAGATACATCAGGTCTATCCTTAACCTGCATCCCAAACTGGATTTAGGGTTTAGGGGAGGTCAACAAACAGCCCAAAGGCCACAAAACGGGCCAGAAAAGCCAATGATGCTACGGCGCTGTTCAGGCTAGCGACTTAGTCTCTTAAGGCCATTAGCCCACATTACCCTGGGAAGAAAACAGGGATCCTTTTGTATAAGTATAAGGAATCCCATACCCCAAAGAGTATAGAGGATCCCTAAACCCTAAACTTTGGGTACGGCCCCCCTCAGTAACAGTTGGATAATATTTACAATATGGCTATATATAGCCCTTAATAGGACCCCTAATATAGACTGTTACTGAGGGGGGGCAGTACCCAACCTAAACCCTATATATCTCTATAATATCCCTATATACCCCCTATATCCTCCTTTAAAGGATCCCTAACATTGATCCAGAAAAATCAACACTGTCACTCCTAGGGCTAATGGTGTCCCTAAGCTTTCATCGCCTGGCCTCACTATAGTTTAGGGCTTAGGGTTTAGGGTATCACTAAGCGTCGGAACGGAAAGGTCGTGATGTGTCTTTTGCTGCGATCTACTTTAACAATTCTCTCTTAGCACTCAAATATTTCACGCACCTCCCTGCTGGGAGGTTCAGCTAATGACAGCTGTTGATGCAAGCCTACCTACTGAAGGCCAGTGAGGGATCTCGTAAGCTCTGACCGCCTGTGCCCAGAACCCCAAGACCCTCATGCCCTAGCAGCTGACCTTTATGGGTTTTTTAAGGTTCAGCGGTTTGGGGGTTCTGGATCTTAGGGTCTAGGGTTTGGGATGCACCCCTTACCCCAAGACCCTAATACCCAGAAAGCCTAAGACCCCAACAACGTAGATGCCTAAAACCGCCTGGACCCCACAAGCAGGTACAACCATGGCCCAAAAATCCTAAAACCTAGACCCTAAACCCTGAACCCTAAACCCTGAACCCTTAACCCTAAATCCTAAACCCGTAAACCCTAAACAGACTGTAGGGTTCCGCCACAACCACTTCATGATCGGGGTACCTTCTTCTGAATCTTCAGCTGTTATAAGGAAACCACAAAACAAAAGGGGTAGAGGGATACTACGGTGGATACGAAAAATCCTGCATGACCCTAAGTAGCTTATACCTCGGGAATAATGGTACTATAGTCTACTAAAGTCATGCAGGGTTCAGGGTAACTAGCCAAACCTTAACCCTAAGCCGTGTGAGCCTAATCCTATTCATCCCGACACCCTGACCCCTAAGTTTCCAAACGCAAGGTTTAGGGTTTAGGGTTTAGGGTGGCCCAACACCTTTTCACATATGAGCTATAGTCGAAACTCCTTAATGGGGTTACATAGTGGATTACGTAGGGGAGTATTATAGGGGTTATTAAAGGGATACTAGGAATTTAAACGGCAGCCCATCTTTTCTTGAGTTTTCAGTAAACCCTAAATCCTGTAAACCCTAAATCCTGTAAACCCTAAACCCTTAAAACCCCAAACCCTAAACCCTGTAAACCCCAGCCCCTAAACCCGGTAAATCCTAAGCCCCAATCCTACCTTGACGAGGTTGTAGTTCAGGTCTTCTATCCAAAGCTCCCACGGAAACGGATACCTTCGGGTTTAGGGTTTACGGTTTCAGGTGGAGGGTTGAGGACTTAGGGCTTTGTGTTGGGGATTTCGAGGCTTCCAGGTGGTGAGTTACAAGGTGGCTACCCCCACATAAGGCTTATGAGGCTATGGAAGTTTCCAAAAATAGGAAGGCACCCAAATCAACAAAAGTACAATGATCCTCATTATACAAACCTCAAAAGGGTACCGCCAATTTTGGGAAACCCCACTGAACCCTGATGCTCTCATATGGGAAGACTGCGGGCCTAGAAATCTACACGCATGGAAATTTCTCAGGATGCTTCAGGGATTGGCGTTTGAAGGTTTGGGGCTTTAGGATTTGGAGCTTACGGTTTGAAGGGTGTTGGGGGTGTTTTGGGCTTGGGTTTAGGGCTTAGTGAGCGTAAACCCTAAACCCTAACCCGAAACGCTTAAACCCTAGATCTAAACCCTAAACCTAAGCCCTAGACCCTAAACCCTAATTCCTTCTGGGAAGGGTTTCAAAAAGTTGAGGTGTACGGGCAAAAGCCTTGGGGCTGAACCGCTTGGGAATTCTGATAAGAGGGTGTAGGATGTAGGGTTAGGGCTTAAGGTTGAAGAGTTTAAGGGTTCAGGGTTTAGGTTTTAAGGGTGTAGGGTTTAGGGTTTAAAGGGTTAGAGCAGAGGCTTAATGTTTAAGGTTTTAGGGTTTGAAGGTTTAGGGTTTAGAATTCAGGGCTTAGGATGTAGGGGTTGGGGACATGCCCCCAATAGAAATGGAGAGTCAAACAACAAATAATTGGAACATGAGGCTTGTGCCGCCGTTTTGCATAACTCACCTCTGGTTGAAAAGCATGAGGAACGGATCCTTATAGAACACTTCCCCCAACAACGCAATAGTGTGGATTTTCTTGTCCATTCCTTCACTCCCTGCTAACTGGAGGTAAGATGACGGGCCCTTTTTGGGGGGTGGTTGTAGCGGGACATGGTCCTAAACCCTAAACCCCTCCAACCCTCTAATCCTAGACCCTATAACCCTAGACCCTAAACCCTATAACCCTAGACCGCAAACCCTATAACCCTAGACCCTAAACCCATGACCTTGTGACCATCAGATGGCACAGGGTGAGGGTTCTACGGGCTTCGCTCGATCTGAGTGCGCGCGTAGCTTGGGGTGGCAGCGAGTAACGCATCCCTATAGTAGCTCCTTTCTGAAGTCCAAGTAGATATTAGGTAGCTTCCATTCCTTAATTCCCTATTATCAAGGAAAAACACCCAGAAGCATCTGATCCTGTTCGCATTGGAACCTAAACCCCAAAGGGCCCGGAGACGTCAAACACCAGCAAGGAAAAGGACCGAGAAGCATCTGCTCCCGACAAATTCTGACCCTGAACCCTGAAGGGTATGCCTGGAGACGTGAAAAGCGCCGGACATTCTTAACCCAATATCTTAAACAACAGCTGATACTAGATGCCATAGGTTTAAGGTTTAGGGTTGAGGGTTTTGGGTTTGGAGGGTTTAGGGGTTTTGAAGGTTTAGGGCACCTACCGGCACTACCCTACCTACTATTACCACCAACCTTCCCTTACCCTTCACACCCCTCTCCCTTACCCACGCCACCTACCATGATGTAGGAACGTGTATCACTTCCAATATTATAGTCCCCCTGAAGTAGATAGAATATGACTTTGGGTAAATTAGATCCTCATATACCTCATATTCTATCTACTCAATTAGGGGGGACTATAGTCCCTTCTATCCCAAACATGGCTGGAGTACAAAAGACTCCCAAACCCTACCAAACACATTTTAGCACCTACACTTCCCTAGGCATTTACTCGGGCTTACCTACATGTATCCCCGATGCAGAGATGGCAATCCTAAACCTTGAACCCGAAACCCTGGGCACGCGCGGAAGAATGTGACCTTCACTGGTCGCTTGAAGGCGGTTTCATGACTGATAAGGTCTAGGGCTTAGGGTCTAGGATTCTTGGAGATTAGCAAGTCAAAGCATATGGCGCAGCGTCGAGATTTAGGTGTTCAAAACTATGCAGATGAGAAAGTGTAAGCCGTTGGTGGAAGTAGTCGTCGTCGTTGCCGTTCTAGTAGTAGCTGTAGCAGCAGCAGCAGCAGTAGCAGCAGCAGCAGAAGCAGTAGTCGTGGTAGTACGTCGCAGCAGCTGCTCTGGAATTCACAGGGGTACATCGTTTCTGGAAGTTTGATGTTAAATATCCTGGTACTTCGCCATGTTCTTTGCAGACACATAGCGAAGGCGGTTCATTTCAGCATAGGTCTGTACGAAGGCCGCCTCGAAGTGCAAGCGCGAGGCGTTCCCAAATTTCTGAGCGTATTGGCAACACCAGGAAACGAAGTCCGAGGAGCGAAGAATTGCGAACAAGTAAAACGCCTCCGGGAACCACGGCCTCTCATGAAGGCTCCAAAACTCACTTTCAGTGGCGGGCACCAGCAGGTGCAACTGGAGTAGCGACAGCAGCTGCACGAAAGTGACAGTGGCGCCCAGGTGGCTCTCGACCACTCCCCATGAATAACTAGCAAAAAAGCCCTAACTACTAAACCCTAGGCATCCCGATATACCGCCAATTTACACGTCAATTTCTATTGGGTTGGCTGGTTCTCCATCATCATCCCTAAACCCTAAACCCTATCATGAATACCCAAGCCCGAAATACACATGAACCCACAAAGACGTTTGAGTAGAGTGTTTTGGGTGGCTGAAATAGGTAAGACTATATTTGCCTTTGAAAATCACGAGGCTATCTTGGTATGGTCTATATAAACCCCTAAACCCTAAACGGCCCTAAACTCTCTACGAATGGCAAAGGGACCATCGTGGCCTTCTTGAGATTTGAGAAGGAGCATGTTGAGAGGCCCAAGGCTCGTTGCAGAGTTGATACTGGATTGCTGTTCAGGAACTTAAACGAAGTGACCATGATGGGTCTATATATAGTAATTTATATGATTTCCCCACTATAGTAACTTAAGCTAAGTTCATTAAAAGCAGCGGGGATAGCGGGAATTTAGACCTGAAACCCTAAACCCCAAACCCTAATCCCCTATATAAGCCCCTAGTAGTCCCCTATATACTCCCCTATATAAACCTTTGTATGGAGTTTAGACTATAGCTCACATGTTCAGATGTTTGGAAGAAAAATTGAGGTCCGTTGGTTTCTTGAGGGTGGGTGCCTGAAAGTATGCCTCCCTTTGAGTTTAAAGGTTTAGGGTTTGGGGTTGGGTTTGAGGGTTTAGGGTTCGAGCTGGGTTTAGGTGTTAAGGGTTCAGGGCTTAAAGTTTAGGGTTCAGGGTTGGGAGCTTCGGGTGCAACACTTGGAGTTTGTTCTACCCACTGTGGGGTTTCCAAAGCTCACGGATTTGCTTGTGCGGGCCGCCATAGTGAGGATTATCGTACATTTCGGTCCATTAAAGTTGCACTGCTCGAATAATCCACCCCCCAAAAAAGCCTGCTCTGACAGGTCATCAACCAATGGAGTGTTCGTGCCTTTTGGAATGAGACGAGGCCTGCCTGAGATGGAGCCCTACAAAGACTACTGTCTTGAGCTTCCATGTCATCTTTGCTAGGGATTTTAGGGGTTTAGGGTTTTTAGGGGTTTAGGGTTCAAGGGGTTTAGGGCTTTAGGGTTTTGGATTTATGAAGTACAGCGTATAGGGTTAGTCAGGATACTCAAGGCGAAGTCCTCAACCACCCCCCCGGAATACTCCAGTTCTCAATGCAAGGATCCCCCCAAAATACTCCACGACCCGAAAAGCCAACGTAATCCTTTTGACCCTCAGGATCCCCACTGAGTTAGGACTAGGGTTTAGGCTTAGGGCTTGGGGCTTAGTTCTTCTGAGTTAGGAACAGAAAGGGCTTCATCTTCACTATGGGTCAACTCTTTTTTTAGAGAAGCCTAAAAGGCCAGACACAATTAAATTTGAGAACTTAACCACACGGCCTGCTTCCCGGGGAACCCAGATTCCTAAACTTGTTACACTCCCATATTTCATTTGCCCCGTGAGGCTGCCAGGGTTTACGGTCTAAGGTTTAGAGTTCAGGGTTTAGGGTTTTGAGTTCAGGGTTTAGAGGCCTGGGCCAGCCACCACAAGGTTCGGCCTCAATTGGGCCATAATCTAAGAATCGAAAGGGGGTTCTACAAGGGGTTACATAGGCTTCCTTTTATAAGGCGTCTTTCAGGAGATCCTAACACTTTAGACTATAGCTCAATTGGCCTGAGTAAGCCTAATTAAGGGGGAGCTTGAGGGTGGGAAGCAGTAGAAAGGGAGCCTGACTCGGAAAACACGCCATTGGACCCCACCCTAGACCCTATACTTATCCTGAAACAAATAGAATGTGGCTTCGGGTATAATATAGTAAGATCATGTTCTATCTTCCTAAGGGGGACTGAAAACTTAGGTTCGAGGCAACAGGCCTGCCAGTTGTTGATGGGCACCAGCTGGTAGTAGTAGCTCCTTGGCGTGGCGAAAACATTTGGGATGAAGGATGTAAATGGCAGTTTCCGTGAATAGGGGAACCTGAATATAGATCCTGATGCTAGGGTAGGTTGGGGGGCCCTATAACAACTAAATCTTTTGTGGCTGTACAAGGATTTCACAGGAATTCCGGCTAATTTGTTCCAACCCTACCACTGAATAGACCTTCCTATGGAAGCCCCCGACCGAATGCGTCAGGCTTCAGCGGGCAAAGTCTGCATTATAAATATGATTACTACCGTTATTGACATTATTGCAGTTCTGACAGGTATTGCAATTATCAATTACACCCCTAAAGCTTAAATCCTAAATCCTAAAACCTAAAGCCCTAAAACACCAGAACCTAAACCCTAAACCCTGAAACCCTAAACCCTAAACCCTAAAACCTTAAAACCCTAAAACACCAAAACATTAAAAAAAACTAAAGCCCTCAAAGCCCTAAACCCTAAACCATTGCTTTATTTATGTAGAACTATCGGACCCCTGTATGTGCGTAGGCCTGGGCTGTCTTGGATGTGTAGCCAAGCACAACACCCGGGCGAGTGTCGAAGTGGTCAGGTTTAGGGTTTAGCGTAGAAGTTTTAAGCTTTGCAAGGAAACCAAGGCAACGTGTGGTACCCAGTAGTGGGCCTTAAACCCTAATCCCTAAACCCCAAACCTTAAAGTCTAATTGAAACCTAAACCAGTTTGCCCCTCCTAGAGACCCTGAAGAGATACAGGGGTTATAGACGTCGCAGACAGGGACCATGGAAGGACCAGTTTCAGAAACTCCCACATGACTCCCCTTTCTGCAACAGTCCTCGCCAAGCAATGGGACCCCTGAATTCAAAAAACTACACCCTAAACCCTCAACACCGTAAGGTTTGGTAATCCTACTACGAGTCCTAACCAAAAAACCATACTAAACCCAAAAAAAGGAACTACATTGGAGGGTTTAGGTAGGGCTTAGGGAAACCTAAATCTCTGACCTCAAGCCCTAGCTAGTTGCTGAGCGCTGTGCTGTTGGCCGAACTGCTTGCAGATCTGCAACAGGTGAGCTATGCATAATTTAGGTGGACCCCCCCCCACCTAGGAATAGCTAGGTTTTAGCGTGTAGGGCCTGGTGCCCAGAGTTTAGGGCGTCGGGTTTAGGGTACTATAAGGGATAATGGTGATCATGCTCGAATCCCCACATATTCCTTTTCTTCCACTATTACAGGGTGTGGGGGTCCACCTAATGCATAATGTAGGTGTTTGCCAGGGTGTTGGAGCTTAGGGTCTAGGGTGTGAGGGCTTGGGTTATAGGATTCAAAAGTTTAGGATTTAGGGTTTAGGGTTCAGGCAAACCACATATAGACCCCTAAATACGACAGTCCTTATTATTGGGACCCCCGAAGCTGGTACCCTTAACTTTGGGAAGCCCCCATATACGGGATGCTTTTCAAGCTTCGACTTTATGGGCAAACAATGGATTTAGAGGTTTAGGGTTTTGGAAGGGTTCGGAATCTAGAGGTCTTTGATTTTCTTGGGGGATTTAGGGTGTAATAGGGTTTGCCGAACATAGGGCTCAGAAACTGAGGGCAACAGATGTTACGACAGCAGTCCTTTGACTCTGACCTTGAAAATCATGGTACCATAGCATACTCAGGTCATGCAAAGAGGTTTAGCAAGATTTGTTGCAACAGCAGGGAGAGGGTTTAGGGTTTAGGGAGCACCTCAGGTTGTTGTTCGTCTTGTATCTGGTCTGTGGAACCCAAAATAACTCACGCGCTCCCTGCTCTTTCAGAACCGATGTCGTCGGCGCTGCCCCCTGAACCTGTATTCGACCCAAGTAGTCTAGGATGTCCAGTAACCTAGGACTGAAATCGCCCCCCTTTCGGAACATGGCTTACTAAGAAAGACTTCAGGACCCCTGAAAGGGGAAAGAGGGCTTACTCAACACCCCTGTCGTGAAGCCTGGTAAATTACAGTCAGGTACGCTGCATACGCTGTGGGTCGGAAACGCCATAACAAGTGCCAAGAAAGGTGCCATACTTTGGCACACATCGGCTGTCTCCTCCTGCTCAAACGAGCGTGTCTACACTTATGCTGCTTCCTTGAACAGCCTTGCAAATAATGAGCAAAAGAACGAGGCAACATTCCTTTTGACTGTAGCTGCTGACGTGCAAAGCGGTGAAAGCGCGCTACTCCGTTCACGGTGGCCAGAAGTCGCACGAAATTCAGGGGTACCCTAAACCCTAAACCGCGAATTAGGCTCCTACCCTGAAAGCCTCAGCCTAGGGACGGTTTATCTGGTACGCCATGTTGAGGGTTTAGGGCAAATGCTCCCTAAACCCGGAGCCGTAATACCTCGTGGAGAATGGACAGATTAGACGCCCTACCTGACGTATCCACAGTACAAAACACTACTCGTTTACCTAAACACTATGCCTGAAACGATGAAATCCCAAGATTTGCCCAAAAATCCTGCACCCTAAACTTTAAACCC
>CAJNIZ010023247.1:43081-59106 GCA_905231905.1 Symbiodinium pilosum | reverse complement strand
GCCCCGTCGAGGTCAATAATATTCTAACTGCGAAGCCCCTTGCGTTGCCTAACGTTGCCTAATGTTGGCCGTTTTTAAAGAAATATTCTAACTGCGAACTGCCGTCCAGGTCAAAAATATTCTAACTGCAAGGGGTCCGTCGAGGGCAAAAATATTCTAACTGCGAATTTTTGCCTTTGCCTAAATTTGGGTTTAAAAAACGGAAAAATGGCAAAAATTTGCCTAACGTGTTTTTTGAAAATATTCTAACTGCAAGGGCGTCACTATACTGGGTGGGGACAGTACCCTACCAACACCCTTTCCATCAGTTCATCAGAGGTCTCTCAACTTATGGATCCCGCGGGGCACAGGGATCATAAAGAGATTCGACGATCCCTTCCAGGGATCATCTGGGGATGATTTTCTGGAACTCCGAAATGTCTGCCCTCCGATTTGTTTAAAAGATTCAGGGTTTAGGGTGTAGGGTTTAGGTTACATAAAACCATACCAAGTCAAAACCCTACCGTGTTCCCAATCCTTGGAGGGTCAGGGGCATTCAGGGCCACTTGATACCCCCAGTTATTCCCCTCCCTTAACCTACCGAATCCTCAAGCCCTGAAGAATCGAAAAAAATGAACCTTAAACTCTAATTCCCAAAGCCTAAACCTCAGACCCTAGTCGCTAAACCCAAAACTCTAAACCCCAAACCCTAAACCCTAAACTCCAAGCCCTAAACCCAAATTCCTAAACCCTATACAACCCATTATAGTAGTTTCCATTTTCTTTTTGCATTATCCCCATATACCCCCAACATCTACCCTATAATCCCAAAGAGCAGTTTCCATGTCATTTAGGATTTTATTGTCCATGTGATTCTCCATAATTCTTACCCATTGGGTCCCAATATGGCCCCAATATATAATCCTCAAACGCTAAACCGAAAAACCCTAAATCCTAATCCACAAACGCTAAAGCCCTTTACTATCAACACCAAGGTCCTGGCGTCTTCATCCACAAGGGATGTTTTCAGATCTCGGAAGTACTCGCCATTCCATAGCTTCCTCAGCTATAGTTTTTTGTTGGGGCTCAGGGTTTAGGACTTAGGGTTTGGGGTTTAGGATTGAAGGTTTAGGACTTAGGGTTTACGATTTAGGGTTTAGGAATTAGGGTTCATTCCATAGCCGCCTAGGCTCGGCTGGGCTCCAGGTCTTTGGGTTTAGGGTTTAAGGGTGTAAGGATTTAGGGCTTATGCAGGGTCTAGGGTTTCAGGGTGTAAGGGTTGAGGGTGTAGGGTTTAGAGTTTTTTTTACAATTGGAGTGAGAGCTTGGTTGTTTAAGAGGCCCCGGAAACGGGCATCAGGGCTTAAGGCACCACAAATCCCCAAAAAGCATGACATGCTTGCTGGCTGTTATAACTAAGTTATAACTGGGTTGCTGTTAAGGAACTCAATTCAAGTTACTGTATTGGGGAAATCCTTTTATGTACTATATACATATGCACACACCCATTTTGGTAACTTGATGTATTCTGATTTCTCAACTCAGAAACGCGGCTTCTAGTTCCCTGAAATGGCCGTGTAGGAGTCGCTGCAAGCGTCAGTAGGGTAATAACCCCCAATTAATTCGTTAGTTAAAAAGTCGAATGAACTTCCAAGCATAACAGGGAATGGAGCAATGGTAAGGCAACAGTTTAGGGTTTAGGGTCACTCTTGGGATCCTAGAGGTACGATTCCTCCAGGTTGGATGTGCGTGCAACAACACACTTAGGCACACAGAGGGAGGGTGGCATAAACCCTAACACACACCCTAAACCCCACACCCCAAACCCTAAACCCCAAACCCTAAACCCTAGCACACCCTAAACCCTAAACCCTAAACTAGCATCAGCTGGGAAAAGTAAGCTTCAAGGATTCACCAAGATTTTGCTGCCCTTCCCTCAGGAGATCAAGGACCCATGCGGAACTTGGGCTTTCTCTGGGGGTTTAGGGTTTAGAGGTTAGGGTTTAGGGTTTAAGGCTTAGGGCCGCGTATTTGTCCAACAGGGCGGTTGTGCTGCCGAGCAATACGGCTGGTAGTCAAAATTATGGTCCCTTTTTGGGTCCCTTATTGTAATACGGCCCCTAATATTTAGGGTACCCAAAAAGGGACCATAATTTTGACAACCACCCATACACCTGTGGCGTGAAGGTTTACTGATGCCGTCCCCTTCTTGTGGTGTTCGTCTTTGAGACGAACCACCGGCTCAACCCTCTCTCAGTGACCTCCTGCTCCTTTCTCAGAGCCCTTCACAACGGGAGCGACGTTGACGATGTCGGGAAGAAAAACTAATCCTTTTTAGACAAGCATGAGGAGACCCACACTCCAAAAAGTATGAAGGATCCCTAACATTGATCCAGAGATGGGCCCCTCATTTCCAAAAGATCCCCAAACCTTAAACACGGAATCCCAAACCCTATTCACGAAACCCTGAACCCTAAAAACTAAATCCTAAACCCTGCACCACAAGCTTGATCCATGAAGCCTGCATTCTACCTGGAGCCCCAAAAAATGTAGAACAATTTGGGGATGGGTTTAGGGTTTAGGGAGTTTAGGAGTGAGGGTTTAAGGTTTAGGGTGTTTAGGGGTTTAGGGTTTAGGATTCAAGGATTTTGGGCCATGACTCTACCTACTTTGGGGTCCAGGTACACCTGAAAGCCAAAGGCCAAAACCATCAACTAAACTCGTACTGAGCAGTCAAGCCTACAAACACCCCAACGAGCGTAAACACTAAACCTACGGATCTTATGAATCACCAGTGTTATCTTTCCCTAAAACCCCACAAATGGCTATATAGTCCCAGTTCCTAGGTCATGTTTCATGTTCTTTTCTCTTCGATTCTCCGTTTTTACGGCCTAACAACCCTACAATATCTTTATGTAACCTTGGAAACCCTAAACACTGAACCCTACTCTGAACCATAAACTTTGCAGGATAAGCAAAATTGCCTTCAACCTTGATCCCTCTTTAGGGTTTAGGGTTTAGGGTTTAAGGTTTAGGGTTTAAGGTTCAGGGTTTAGGGTTTAAGGTTTAGGGTTTAGGGTTTAAGGGGTCAGGGTTTAGGGTTTGAATAGCCCACGTTAAGCAACTGTCAACGAGCTGACAGTACACACGGTCAGAACTCCAAACAATAAGCACTAAGTCTTAAACCCTAAGCTCAGTGTAGGGTTTAGAGTCACACCATACATTATGAACCCTCCAGCCACAGTCAACCCGTGTTGCGGTTAGAACAGGAACTTGACTCAAAGTTGCCAACATTAACAAACCATATTGTGTACTACATAGAAATATTTGGTAGTTTCCCAAAATAAGGGGATCCCGATATAGACCCCAAAATAAGAGAATCCTTATTACAAGGGCCCCCAAAATGCTACCCCTAATTTTGGGAAACCCCCATTTGTGATGGCTTAATGCAAATTCCTTATCTGCAGAAAACCATAGCGTGTGCTATGGCATGCCCCTCTGTCTGCACGACTGGGGCAGGGACGTTGTGAAGCTTTTTGCCAAAGGCAGCGTCGCCTTTTCAGGTGGTCAACTGCAAGCACAAGACCCCACAACTAAAACTTGGGTACTGCCCCCACCCAGTAACAGTCGATATTAGGGGTCCTATTAAGGGCTATATATACATATATAACCCTGTTATAGTTATTGTCCATAAGTTACTGAGGGGGGACAATACCAAAACTCAAACCTAAACCCTGAAACCTAAACCCCAAAGCCCCTAAACCGAGGCCATCATCGCATGGTCTCCCTTACTAGGTTCCCCTTCAATTCACTTTAGTCAAACCTAGTCAGCGAAAACAGCAAATAATTGTAGGGAAGTATTATAGGGAGAACCAATGACAGTCGCTAAAGCCGAAACTCGACGAAGAAAACGGAGAAAAGGCACAGAATCCCCCCATGCCATTCCTTCGCAAACCTCAAGAAAACCGACCAAAACCCTGTTTCCTACACGTCAAGGCTTCAGCTCTGAAACCTATAACCCAAACGCTTCACCCCTAGACCCTGAAACCCACCCCCCCCCTCTCTCCCCCCAAAAAAAATCCTGAACCCTAATCTCTAAACCCAACCCCTATATAACCTGATGTAATTCCTAGATTACCCCTTTTAGTTCCTATATACGCCTTCCTATACCCTGTATACTGGGGTTCCCTTACTACCGGGCGCCCCCAAGGTTCCCCCTTAACTATCCTAATTATCCTTCATTATGGACGGAACCTAGGGTGGTAGCATAGGGGAGGGCGTAGTACCCCCATGATGTGGGGGCCCCTAAACCCTAAACCCTATAAGCCCTAAACCCCAAAATCCTAGGCCCTAAACCCCACAGCCCTAAACCCTAAGCCCTAAACCCTAAACCCTGTTGGGGCCTTGAGGAAGGCCCCCAAATCTTCCTGGCTGTCGTACGCTGCATCCTTGAGGATCGGGTTTTGGTAGGGTTTAGGGGTTTCGTGGCATTTAGGATTTAAGGTTTAGGGGTTTATGGTTTAGGGTTTGGGGGTTTAGGGTTTAGTAACAGCATTTAATCTCGGGTTTAGGGATTTAGGGTTTTGGGTTTAGGGTTTCAGGCTTAGTCTCAGCATGTAAGGACGTATAATGTCTTAAGGTTGGATATATAGGGATAGACAGGGGGTTCCGGGGTAGACGTATTAGGGCTTAGGGTTAAAGGTTGAGGTTTGAGGCTTTAGGTGTTCAAGGCGTAGAGATTTAGGGTTTGAGGGTGTGCGGTTTTGGGCTCAAGGTGAGGTTTTGGAGGCTTGAATCTGGAGATCTCCTCCCCTTAGGAATCCCCAACCTCCATTCGCGAACCCTCCCAAAATACAAGATAAAAGGCGGATCATATTCAGTTTTGTTGTGTGAGATTTGTTCTTACGAGACACGGATTAGAAAGAAGGGCTTAGGGGTCCCGGGTTGAGGGCTTAGGGTGCAAGGGGAGCATACTTCGAAGCATGGGCCCAGGCAAACAAGAGGGCCCAAACCTGGCACCATACTAAGGGGGCAGCTCAGGGCCTTCTTGCCGATGGTGTCGAAGCCGCCGTTGCCAGAAATGACTGATCAAACCCTAAACCATAAACCCTAAACCCTAAAACCCTAAACCCTGCATTATTTTGTTCTTTGCGAGCCACAGGCCTGATCAAAGGCCCGACCCTTGACTGAACATCGAGCGAAAGTTCGCAGGCCCAGCACCTGCACCGCAGCACGTCGTAGGCTCAAGATGTAAACTCTAAACCCTAAAACCCTAAACCCGAAACCCTAAACCCTAAAACCCTAAAACCCTAAAACCCTAGAACCCTAAACCCTAAACGCTAAACACTCAAACCCTGAACCCTAAACCCTAAACCCCTAAACCCTAAAAACCCTAAAACCCTAAACCCTAAGGCGCAAGGAAGGGATGTGTGCCTCAAGTCTAGAGATGCAGCCTGAGCCAGCCACGCCTCCACAACCACGTCATAGGGCCATGTTCCAGAAATAGGGATTCAGGGTTTAGGGTTTAGGGTTCAGGGTTTGAGTGTTTAGGGTTTAGGGTTTAGGGTTTTAGGGTTTTAGGGTTTTAGGGTTCAGGGTTTAGGGTTTAGGGTTGATCAACCGTAGGGTTTAGGGTTTGGGGTTTCTCAAAATTCAGGGAACCTTGTTTTGGGGGTCCCCAGAATGAAGATTAAAGACTTATAGTACTAGTGTCGGGAATTGTCAGGGTCCCCCCGCCAAGTTTGGGAAAGTACAAAATACATGATTTGGAATTTGAAGGGGTCGGCAGGCACAGGCTACAGCCATTCTTGGGAATCCCTGGAAAGAGTCCACTAGATTTGGGATGGCAGCCCCGATGGCAGAAATAGGCGTTGGGGAAGCTGTCGGCGTAGGGATTACAGGAAGCGCTGTTCGGGCTTGTCCCTCGAACATGCTCTCCTACTTGATGAGAATATGCAGTTCGTGTTTTGAAGGTGACTGGGACACATAGGCGGGCCCCAACATAGACACCCCCCTAACCCTACACCGTAAGCCCTAAACCCTATCCTCATTCTGGAGACCCCTGGGGGAAACCTTGTAGTCTTTGAGAGCAGAAAAACAAGATCTAAAGTCCATAGGCGCGAAACATCAAGCCCCCTTCGATTCTAAGGTTAGAAGTGTGGGCTCCTACTCTGGGCCTTCAGGCCTTTTACAAATTCTAGGGGCCCCTAAGGGTACATATAAGGTATATAGTGGTTGTACAAGGATCCCATGGTTAAGGTCCCATACTCGGGTCCCATGGTTTCAAGCTTAGATCCCACTCATGATAAACCTCCCCGCCCCTTGGCAATATTTCTTGTGATCATCTATATTGCTTTCATACCGGGGGGGATGCATTATTAGGAGTTGGGAGTTTTAGTATTTGGGGGGATTAGCCCAAGCCCATACCTCAAAAAACTGAACCCTGTGCCAACCTGTGGCCCCCCAAAAATGGCCCCTGAAGTACATACACCCCCCGAGTACGTGGTTTAGGCTTGGGGGTTAAGGCTTTAGGGCTGAGGGCTTATAGGGAATACACTGAGCAAAACCACATGAAATCCCGCTCGTAATGCCTGAGCTCTGATACCTGCGTCCAGAACCCCAAGCCCCGAACAATAGACCGAGCACCCTAGGGTTTAGGGTTTGGGGTTTCAGGTTTAGGGTTTGGGATGTAGGGTTTAGGGTCTAAACTCTTTAAAGGGATTATAAATAGGGTAGGTATTATACTGTGCACCTTTTCCTCTCTTCCCCACTAACCAGGGCTAACAAAAGTTTAGACTTTCTTCTAGACACCCAGAAAGGAAGCCCAACAAGGTTTTAGTTCTTCTATTGGCTAACCCAGACCCCTGATGAATAATCACAACTAATAGGGATTATAATAAAGATCCTAATATTTAGGCCTTTACAAGGCGGAGGTCTATCAATCATGGGTTTGCATTCGGTAAATTTTTGGTAGGTTGTCAAAGTCATAGTCTCCCTTTGGATTCCCGTTAGGGTACGAGCACCTAGTATGTACGGGTACCCAACAAAGAGAGAACCATCAAGACCCTAGACCCTAAACCCTAAACCCTAATGAACCATCCATCGCTTCGACAACTTTCCGATGGGAATCCTATAAACACGTGGCCCAGATCTTGCACTCTAAGCCGTAAACCCAGAACCCTGTAGAACATCAAAATCCTAAACTCACATCCCTGAACCCTATAACCCTAAACCCTCCACCCGAAAGGTCAGAATCCTAAAACTTAATCCCTCAACCCTATAACCCTATCACCCTAAACCCTAATCCCTAGAACCCTATTGCACTATCATCCTAAACCCTGAATCCTGAGCTCCCGTGGCCCAAAAAATCTGTGAGAATCTCGGACTAGGGCCAGGCGCAAACGAACCGCCTGACGTGTGTAGCCATCCTCGGCGGACGGAGGAACCCTTAAAGCGGTAATGTAGACCCATGTTTAGGGTTTAGGGTTTGGGGTTTAGGGATAATGGAAAATAAAATGGAAACTACTATAGTATATATAGGGATAATGGAAAAGAAAATGGAAACGACTATTTAGGGTTTAGGGTTTAGGGGGTAGACCCATGTTTAAAAAAACCCCTCGTTTTAAGGGCCGGACTCTTAGGATCCCTATTTGAATCCCTATTATCAAGGGGAGGGGGTTTATTAATCAGGGGTTGGATTAGGTGATTTAGGGTTGAGGGTCATAGGGCTTAGGGTGTAGTAAGGTTTAGGGTTTAGGGTTGAATTAGGGTTTAGGGCTTAGGGCATGTGCATCTATGCGCGGGGGTAATATGTATATACAGGGTTTGGGGCTGATGGCTTATAACTCTACTCAAAATTGAGGGCTACACGTGGGGTTACAACCCCAGCTAGAAGTAGTTTCTACGTCGCAAGTGTGGGATTGCTAGGAAGAGGGTTGTTTTTCCCTGCTCCCAACACACTGGGATACTAGGGTGAACATGCGGGTGTCGATTTTTTATTGGGTTTGAGTACTATTGATACCAAAGAAATCCTGCATCACGTTTTGTATGCTATGATACCGCGCTTCGCCATGTAGAAGGTACTCGGGGTCATGCAGGGCTTTTCAGTACTCACCGTGGTGAAAGAAAGAGCCATGGTTTCAACCAGGACCCGGTGAGCCCTAGACCCTTAACCGAAACCTGAAACCTCGAGCCCAGTAAACCCTCAGTCCTAAACCTGATGCAATAAGCCCTCAATCCTAACCCCTGTAACCCTGAACCCTAAACCTTAATCCCCAAACCCTATAAACCTATTACCCCCTCACCCTAAACCCTGAACCCTAAACCCTAATCCCCAAACCCTCAACCCTATAACCCTCAACCCTCTAATCCTTATACCCCAAACCCTGTAAACCCTAAACCCCTACGCCCTAAACCTCTAAGACCCTCATCCGTCGAGCCCAGCAAACTGCACCTAATTCTCATCCCTAACTGGACTCTGGATGTCTTTAGGGTTTAGGGTGTCGGGTTTAGAGTTTAGGGTTTAGAGTTTAGGGTTCAGGGTAGGGTTTAGGGGTTTTGGAGTTTAGGGTTCCTACATATTCATAGGGTATATAACACAAAAAGTAAAACATCCAGGGTCCAGGTAATCTCTTTTTTGGAGGTGAGGTCTAGGGTTTAGAAATTAAGGATTAGGCTTTAAGGATTGTGGCTTGTCAAGGTTTAGGGATTAGGACTTAGGACTTAGGGTTTAGGGCTTAGGAGTTGTGGCTTACGGACTAGGGCTTATGGTTTAGGGATTAGGGCCATCATTAGGGTTTAGGGTTGGAGGGTCAGGGCAACTTAGTAAGTCTGGGGATAACTTGCGGAAGTGCATGGCCTGCAAGGCTTTCAAGTTACTTACTCGGCCCCCTGATCCTCCAAGAACCCTAAACCCTAACCCCTAAACCCCAGAACCCTAAACCCTAAATCCGGAGCATGGTTCAGGGTTTGCGGTTGCGTAAAACGAGTTTTTTGGATCATTCTAAAGCCACTCAATCCTCTTCTGGGCTGGGGCTACAAGAGCCAAGCGAAGCTCCTGTCAGGTAGTGTTTAGGGTTTAGGGAAGATAGGGTAACTGAATCTGTATTCCACTCCCCCTGCATGAATTGCGGCAAATTCCTTGGAAACCTTGGTTTCCATGCCACATTTCATGGGGTTCTCCAGTCTTCAACCTCCTTACATGCCACTTCAGAATTGTTCCAGTGGTTGGGGGCCGTAACCCCCAAACTCAAAACCCAAGACACCGCAAAACCCTAAACCCTAACCCCTAAACCCCTGAACCCTAAACCCTAACCCAAACCCTAAACCCAAAATCTTCACTGAAACGCTGAAGCACTGAAATTAAACATATCCCACCCAAAGGGTGCATGTAGTTATGTGGTATACACTTAGGGCCCAAAGGCGTTGCCGTGATATAGCTGCTTTGGGGCCCAAGCCCAAAACCCAAAACCCAGAAACCCTAAAGCCCTAAACCCCTCAATCCTAAACTACGCCTAAACCCTGAATCCCTAAACTCCACTGCCAGTGCTTGGACGTTCAGCACGGGCGCTCTATACGCACGCATCGCCGCTTCGGCGGCCTGCCGGCACATGACCTGCTTCGAGTTTGGAGGTCAGGGATCTAGGGGTTAGGGTTCTATAGGGTTCAGGGTTTAGGGATTCAGAGTTGTAGGGGTTCAGGGTTTGGATGGAGGTCTAGGGTCCAGGGTTTAGAAGATTTTTGAGGATGGAGGTTTAGGGTTTAGACGGCTTTTAGGGATGGAGGTTTAGGGTTTAGAATCTTTTGGGGGAGGAGATTCAGGCTTTAGACAATTTTTAGGGATGGAGGTTTAGGGTTCACAAAACCAGCAGCTTAAAATAACTCGGGTTCTTTGTTGGGAGTCCCACTAAAGGACGCTAATATTTGGAAGCCCTAAACCCTAAACCCTAAATAATAGTGGTTTCCATGTCCTTTTCCACTGTCACTGTATACCCTGTATTGTACCCATATATGGTACTTTCCCAAAATGAAGGGATCGCTATAGACCCCAATTTATTATATTCCTTATTGTGAGACCCAACAATGGTACCCCTAATTTCGGGAAACTCTAAACCCTATACATCCGTGTATATATATATATATCCCCCAATCCTCATATAAGCCTAGATTCTGTGTAAGGGGAGGCCTTGTTTTGAGCACGCCAGTGCCCATATGCTGTTACCTTCCAAGGAGCAACTCCGGATCTCTTGTTCAAAGCTGCCTTCCCGAAAACAGCTGAGCTGCATAGGTTTAGGGCTTAGGGTCTAAACTCCCTAGCATCCCCATGAATCACGCCTGTGATATTTCCCTGTATGATCCCCTAAATAGCCCTCTTTAAGGAGTTGCGGCTATAGCTCACATGACGGGTTACACAACAGAGGGGCTTTGCCTGCCATGGTCATTACCGAAAATTACAGCTGTTTTGGTTTGACCTGCTCCTCTGTCCACTTTGGTAAACTGGCCCTTCAGGGTTGTCATCAGGGCCTTGCATTGGAATGAAAACCCTAAACCCTAAACCCTATACCCTGAACCCTAAGCCCTAAACCAATCTAAAACTTTCCTGGTGTCTTCGAAGGTCCTGTAGGGATGATCCTGACAGCAGACCTAGAAGCTGTTCATGCTCTACTTTCTCCCTATTGGGAATATATAGGAGCTGTATAAGGGATATTGGAAAATAAAATGGAAACCTACTATTTAGGGTTTAGTGTTCAGGGGTTTGCCTTCCCAACATGTAAGTAAGTACTGGAAAGCCTGTCCACCATCCTGTTTTCTGAAAACTAATCTCTACGGGCTGGCTGAAGCCTATCTTCGTGACAGTTGAGTCAAGTCAGAAAGAAAGCTTTAAGGATTACGGTACCTATTTCTCCAAGGGGGCCCCCAAAAAAACAATTGTTCGAAAGACCTCTTTTCTGGCGCTTCATCTTGACTTCATAAAACCTCAGTGGGCGTGGTAGACATTCGTTCTTATTAGCATTGTTATGCTGGCCCGGAGTAATTGAAACTTAGAACCCTAAACTGAAAACCCTAAATACTCAGATTGGACTGCCGCTCCGCGCACTTGTGCAAATGGCACCACATGAGCTCTTTAACCGACACCAGCGTGTCCAACACCCACCAAAACAGGCGACTCACATCCTTGGAAGCCTTGGCCTTTACTAGGCTCAACGCTGCGTCGACATCATGTGTGTCGTCGGCGGCATCGCTGAGCAGATTTCCAAGCCAAGCATGGGGACTCGGCGCAACTGGCTGCGCAAGCAGACCATCTTCAAAAGTCACCCGAAGGGTCCAAGGACCCAAAGAATAGGGTTCCCTTTAAAGGGGTTATAGGGGTACATAGGGTTTAGGGTTTAGGGTTTAGGGTTTAGGGTTTAGGGTCCAAGGACCCAAAGAATAGGGTTTTAGGGCCCAAATACTACAATATGAATGGTAGTTGGGTCCTAAAACCCTATTATTTGGATCCTTGGACCCTTAGGGTCTGTCTCTTGAGGACCTGAAAGCGCTGCTCCTCCAGAGGCTTGCCATCTCAGCTTTGGTCGGCTCGCCTAAGGCGCAAAAACGTGCAACTTGAAACCTCAAGCCAACCCTCCAAAGACCATAAACCTCTAGATCCTACACCCCCCCTCAACCCCCAAACCTGAAACCCTGAACCCTAAATCCTACACGCCAGAACCCACATCGCCAGACCCTAAACCCTACACCCTGAAACCAGTAGCTTATAAACATGCGAATTTTTTGGTGGTAATAGATCTAAAGGTCCTTCGGCGAGATTATCTACGGATCCTGAAGGATCATGAGCAACTTTCATTCCGAAATGTCTATTTTGGGACAAAAGTTTTTCATCAACTATACAACTTTGGATTCGAATAGCCAATCTTTTTGCGGATTCGTATGCTTTCCAGGCTAGTTAGCCCTAAACTCCAAGCCCCCCAACCCTGAAACATTGGGCTCAAAGGAGGGATGAGGTAGGGGAGTTATCCCTGCCCCAAAACCTGAAACCGGGGGCTCAAAAGGTGGAGCTAGGGGAGTTACCCCTACCTTGGACTCCACTATATTGGCGCGTATTCTTCTCAGATTTTCTTATACCCACCTTCCTGTACCTAAGCCCCTAGACTTGAAACCCTAAACCCTGAAGAGCCTCAACCCTGACCCCTAAAACCCTAAAACCCTAAAACCCTAAAACCCTAATCCTCAAACACCCCCAAACCCCAAACCCAAAATCCTAAACCCCACACCCTAATCCTCAAACACCCCCAAATCCCAAAACCCCAAAACCCCAAAACCCAAAACCCCAAACCCCTACAACCCAAACCCTAATCCTCAAACACCCCCAAATCCCAAACCCAAAACCCCAAAACCTCCGTGGAATTCGGAAGCTCCGGCCTGGGCCCACCAGGGGGGTATAGGGTTTAGGGTTTAGAGCTATACCTGGACCCCAAAAGTAGGTAAAATAATAGCCCAAAACCATTAAACACAGCCCAAACGGCTATTATTCTACATACTTTTGGGGTTCAGGTAGTCTAAACTCTCTAAAGGGGGATATATGTGTGTAATATATATATATATGTAAATATATATATATATCTCTCTCTCTCTCTCTCTCTCTATGTGTATATGTATATATAGGGCTGAGGGTGTAGGGTTGAGGGTTTGCAGTTTAAGGGCTTTGGATTGTGTAGGGTTTAGAGTTTAGGATTCAAGGTTTACGGGATAGGGGTTTAGGACTATAAGGTGTAGGGTTTAGTGTTCACACTTTGAATGAATAGGGATATATAAGGGGTCATAAGGTATAGGGCCATAGAGTTTAAGGCTTTCCAACCCTAAACCCTAAAACAACCTAAGCCCAAATCCCTGAAGCGTTGTTCTACCCTCATGATTATTGAACCTGAGCCCAATGCAGATTTCCTCAGAATGACACCCTAAGCCCTAAACTCTGAACCGCATAGAATCCTGATTGGGGAGCCATATCAGCCTCGTAGAAAACCTGCATCAATCTCAGGTTCCTAAGGGCCCACTTTTTGAGAGGTTTATAGTTAAATCCCAAGCCTTCCACCAACCTCGTGTAGATGAAGGAAACTTTGCCTTAATGTGGGTACTCACCGTACTTCGGGAGGTATCAGAGGCATGTGCGCCGGTGAGCAAGACTGTTGCGGCGCAGTCATTCGCAGAGGTGCAAATTCACGATTCTGGAGCAAGGGCTTAGGGTTTAGGGGTGTAGGGTTTAGGGTTTATAGGGCCAGCTTACCCGTAATATGTGAGACATACTACAGAGAAAACCTGCGCCACCCTGAAGCATCACATTGTGTAGTTGTGATTTCCTATTCTGGGTTCTTGTTGAAATACTATTAGAATAGATCTTTTTTCTTGATATTGGACCTAGGTATCCATAAAACTGTAAAATTTTGTTCTACAAGAGCCCAGTGCTGAGTTGGGGGGACTTCGAGTCATGCAGGATGTCTTCCATCAACACTATGTCAAGATTTGGGGGCGAAGGGGTTGTCAAAACTATGGTCCAGAAAAGTTGATAAACTACCCTACACCCTGAACCCTTAAACCCTACACCACCAGATGTTCCCTCAGAGTCGTCCTCACAACCCATTCCTCAGTCCCAGCTAACCACGTAGCATCAGGGAGCCTACTCTACTCAAACCCTATACCCTAAAGCTAAGCCCTAAAGTTCAAAACCCCAAACCCGAAACCCTAAAATCCAAAACTCCAAACCCTAAGATCCAAAACCGCACCCTAAACCCCAAACCCTGAACCCAAAAATCCAAAACACGAAACCCTAAACCCTAAACCAAACCCTAAACCCTAAACCCTAAACCCTAAACCAAACCCTAAACCCTTGCGGCCTTGGAGGCATTGGCTCGCTGTTGTCCTGAAACGGTCAGGCTATGGGGGTTATATAGGGTCATATTAGCCAAGGTTTTGGGGTTTAGGGTTTAGGATTTAGGGTTTAGGGATTTAGGGATTTAGGGTTTTGGGTTTTAGGGTGTTGGGTTTTAGGGTTTAAGGTCCAGGGGTTTAGGGTTTAGGGTTTTAGGGTTTAGGGTTTGGATATATGTATATATATATATATGCGACCTATGTTGGGCTTTTTGGTTTAGGGGTATATCGGGATAATGGAAAGAAAACCGAAACTACGATTTAGGGTCCGAGGGCTAGAGTCGGCGACAGGAAGGGCTCGGATAAATTAGGGTTTAGGGATTGGGGCTTTAGGGATGTGGGGTTTAGGATAATTGGTTTGGGATGTAGAGTTTAGGGATTGGGGGTTTAGGACTTGGGGTTTAAGCATTTGTGTTTGGGATGTCTCAGCATTTACGGCACAAGGGCCTCTGAGGTCTTAGGCAAGATTCAGGGTTAAGGTACCTCGTGGCTACGAAGGGGCCGAAGAGCTACGGGCTCAGGGGTTTTAGCTGTTGGAAGGCTAAAGGTGGCTTTAGGGTTTAGGGTTTAGGGTTTAGGGTTAGGGTGGCTTTGGTTAGAGTTGGGGACTTGGGCGTTGAGCCGGGTGGGGGGTCCACCTAATGAAGATCTTGCTGCAAGCCGGTCAAGGACACGGCTGATGCTGTTTTTCTACACAGCTAAACTCTGCTTGTAAATACAGGCGGAACATCTTTACAGCAGAGCTCCCTCAATCTGTGGGAAGCCGCAAACCAAAGGGAAGAATTGAGAAAGAACAGACAACCACAATAATGATAAACAACAAGCTGGGAAACACACACCTTGGTAGCCAAGGAGGCAAACGCAGCTAGGTCCGTCCGAGCCCCTGCCACCTCTATGCCAGGTCCTGACTGACTTGAGGATTCTATGGATCTGATACGATTCACCCGCAAGGATTATGTACATGGATCATGTTGAACAACTTCATGCCTTCAAGGTCCCGACCAGTCCATGCCGGGGTCTTCGGGAACAAAGCTCCGCGTTCTATCCAGTGAAATGTACTCAAACCGCAACAACTATGTAAAACAATGGCCCGTTTGGTCACCTAAGCTCCAAACCTCAATCTACTTTTAGGGGTTTAGGTACTTCATGTCAGGTTGTTTACCAGTGGGGCAACTCACGCAAAAACCAGACGTGACGTATGGCCCACACGCCAGTGCTATGTCGGGGTGCTATGTGTACGTCCAGCAACACACGTAAAGCTTACCTGGACCCCAAAGGTAAGTAAAATCATAAAACACCGAAAATGACAATGATTTTCCATAATTTTGGGGCTTAGGTATCCTAAGCCCTGTCATCCAAGCAGAACCATTCCAGGGTTCGAAGACTTTAGCATTCGGACCACAAGGAGGCCCTAATTTCGAATGACCCAAATCCAAAAGTGCTGCAGGTACTGAACAAGAAAACTGAACCCCACACCCCAACCCAAAACACAAAACCCGAACAACTGTAATATTACTGCGCGCACCACAGCGAGAAAATTGCTGGCAAGCCTCGTGGGCATCAGCCCCCCGTGAGGTACGCCTGACATACTAAAGGTTTGGGAAATGGTTCGGGGCTTAGGTTGCGGGTTCAGGGTTTACGGATTTAGGATTTCAGGTACATGGTTACTGGCTTGAAGGAAGGTCTGTACGACTGCAGCCAATTTTGTAAATCTTGCTCTTGGAGCTCTCTGCCACTTCCTTTCCACCGCTTCCTTTTGCGATGGCTAGATGCGCCTAAGCCCTTCACCCAAATGCTCGTCAAATCGTTCAATCAAGAAGAGAACGCCCGAAACTTGGCACCTCTACCCACTTGCCGTTGGACAATGCGACTTCTACCGGAAGGCAACAACCACTCGTCCAGGATCCAAGGTTTAAGATGTAGGGCTTGGAGGTTTGGTTTCAGGGCCTGCAATGTAGGAGGGCAGTTTTGCCCCAGACCTTCACAGGGTTGGGGCTCAGGGCTTAGATGTTGGATATTCACACATGGGGGTTGTCCAATATTCCTTTTCCCAAAAACCCCCCTTTCGCCTATTCCTTTTCCCAAAAACACCCCTTTTGCCGCCCTTTCGCGGACCTTTCGCGGGC